>VYYJ01002862.1:2090-19104 GCA_021029165.1 Cyphoderus albinus | reverse complement strand
TGCCGCAAAATTTCACACCGACCCTTGAAAAAAGGGCCGCCGTGGAAGAAAATTCGATGATAATGATGATGATGACGATCACTGTCTTCATCATTTATATTTCCCTTTTTTCAACTCTGTCGGAAATCCGTTCCCTCTGCTCTCCTTCTTCACTGTTTACTGTCGCAAATGAATCAATATAATACGGAAAAAACGAGGGTTTGCTACACTACACTCACAGTTCCAATTACTCCATGAATGCACCACACGATTTTGGGCTAGCTCAACAGATAATGCAAAGTTCATCAGATAGAGATAAAGTCTGAAAAGAGGATGGAAATAAATGGCAGAGGGGAATCGTCTAACCTCGAGACGAGATCTTATTATTATTACATGCGTACACACATACATTACATTACTATTACTCTTTACTAATGTGAATGCAGCCGGGGTTAATTCCAACTAAAAATGTATTAAAGCGGACGCAACAACAGAAATATTATTTTAGATAGATAGGGAAAAGTACTAAATCTCCCTTCATCCCATCCAAATAACCGACCGACCCGACCCGACGCTCTCCTCTTTTTCTTTCTATTTTTTCTACCCTAATCATAATCAGTCTGCGTTTGAGCCTGTCGCTCCAAATCATCATTTACGTCCAACACTCTAGCCCAATGATTACTATTATTATTTCACTCTTCTTTCTTTTCCCTTTTCTCGCCTAAACTCCTCGTCATTAGCTCTTAGCTCCACTCTCCTATCTCGGTATCGTCTAGTGCAAGCAAACCAAAGGAGGAATTAATGAGTGAAATCCTTATGTGTACACACGCATTAGCGAGAAGAATTTTGTAGATGAAATGAAACGGTTACAAACACTCCATTCATTCACTGGGAATTAACATTTTTTAAAAGCCTTTTGCCTTTTCCTGCATCCTCAATAATAATGGGTTTCTCTTAAATGAATACTGATACAGAGCAGTGTCACATAACCTCATCTGACTCGCGGACGCAGGCAGCTTTTTAACTTTTTTCCGGCTTTATCTCATTCTAAAAACTGAATTTGTGGTGGCGATCGCGGTTGTGATCAGTGATCAGGTAATAATTGAAAGAGAATTAATCTGTTTATCTATCCTGAAAAGAACAAGGCTGCCTCCTACGAAGACTTTTTTCTCCTCTTCGACTAACGACTTCAACAGGTTTAGCAAAATACATCAACATTTTATTGCCCCGAGTGTATTTTTGCTGTTGTTTGTATCTACACATGCAAGTATGTGTGTATGTGGATTTTGCACTTTTCAGATTTAAAAATCCTGACTGAATCCTTTTTATGTGATTATTATTTACTGTGCTTTTGTGATAATGATGATCCCTTGAAGGAATATTATTATTACACACTCTCACTCTGTACTTCCATCCCATCAAATCATCAAATAAAAACAACATTCACCTTTACTTCACTTGTGTCAGTACTCAGTACATGATGCAGAAAAAACCAGTAATAAATGAAATTGGTTCGCTCATCATCTCTCCTCTCCGAACTATCATCATCAGCCAGGATTTTTTTTATCTTCTTTTTTCACAGGGAAAGAAATTGAACACGAAGGTTGCATGCAGACTTCTCGTATGATCCAAGCCCAAACCGCATCATATTTATGATATCATGGCTTTCATGAATTGCCAGCCAATTTTTTCACATTTCGGTAACAGTATCGGTCGGTATTAGGTATCCATCTAAATACCTAATAGCGAAGAAATGCAGACTTCGTGCATAGTTTCTCGTTTCTTTTACTTCTTCACACATTTATAAATAAATGGGTAAAAGTGTTGGCTTTTTAGGAGCCCGAGTTGAGAAAAGATGCATTTATCTTGTTTTGGCCAACGAGTAAAAAAAGTTAAATCAACTTTTAAAGAAAAATCTATCATCTCGAATCGAGTTGTCAGCAGAGGCTCGGATAGATGCGTGGGTACGTTAACGATAACGTAATACCAAATTCGCTAATTACTATGTACCGCAGCTCATAATACCCAACTAATAATCTCGTTTAAGGATGATGGTATTAACTCGAACCATTTTAATGGGTATTACATTTGCGTTTCTCCCAGATTTTTATTTTGATTCTAATTCTCCTGAACAAGTTGAATTGCATGATGTGATGACGATGGGATGATGAATATGATTGGAATAATTTATTTTGGCATATCATTTTCGATTTGCTGCATTGCATGTTTCAAGAACTGAGAGTTGAAAAAACTCGCTAAATGCTAAATGTGCAGTCTAATGATAAATAATAATAATGTGCAATAATAATAACAATCTTGAAAATCAGTGTTGCCTCAGCAGATCATCTTTAATGAACAGTGGTGATGCCATCATCAACTTCTCAGATAGTATTACATTAGAAGATCTCAGTCTTTATCATCTACTTAAACTTATCATGACCACCACTCTCTCTGTCATCAAAGCCGCGATTTTCTTCTATTCCTTTGAATTGTAATTACCTCCATGACATAATTTGTTTTATCGCATCATGCAAACAGGATCTTTTTAGCTTTCCCACAGTCGCGGATCAACTAAATTATTACTGAAAGTCACAATTTAGCAACTGCTACCACATGAAATAAATGCTGGGATGTATACACAGAATTCTGTCTGGTCCAGATCCAATCCAATCCAGCAATTCGAGCAATATTTTTGCGTGTGTTATTTACAATTGGTTGAGAATAAAAAATTCCTACAATTTTTCTCAATATCTCGTTATGATCTATCTCATTAAATGTTTATATGTCCTCTAGGTAAATTGTCTACTCACATCAGATCTTTACCTACGCATATTTGGAGCCTGCGCATTTTTTATTCGCCACACCATGCAATGAACTGTTTAACACAGAAATATGATTATACACATTAAGGGCATTTATTTAAAATGTTTATCACATAATCATAATCACCATCTCGGAGAGTTCCCTTTTTCTTCTGATTACAATGACCGATTATTAAATAGATAGACGCTGCACATTTGGTTAGCTTCTCCATTTTATTTCATAATATCTCGAAGAGCTAATAAAGTGACGCGGTAAATTGTAGTGGCGCATCAGAGAGCCCTTCGGGCTCTTCAAGTTACTTCAACCGAAGAAGCAGCAGCAAAATGAAATAATAATATCAGAAGAATACGAATGATGATGCAGATCATGATAATAATACAAGATGAGAATTTGAGCCACGCTACGTTACAATCAGCTTTTATCTCTCTTTTCCCCTGTCTCTTTTTTTCATCTCATTCTATCTAACATTACAAACGCATTAGGCAATGGAAGCTTTATTATGAATACCACAAAGAAGCAAAAGTGAAACTGGAATGGAGTCGAGAAAATAAGAAAAGTGCATAAAAGTGAGAAGAGGGAAGGAAGCAAAATGCCTTGTTATACATTTTGTTATCCTTAATGTGTCGTGTACACATACATAATTTTGGGGGAGCTCCAATAATAATAAAATAATATGAAGGATAATTGACAAGTGAGGGGCTTCCTTTATACTGCAATAATATGATTACCTATTTCGTTTTTTCTGCTACAATGCTAGTCGCTATACAGTTTCATACCTGGAATAGCGGATCATTTTTATATGACTTGTTTTAGACAACTCCACAGAAGGAAAAGCAGTTACATTTATCATCACAATTTAAAGACACCAGTGATGATGTGAATGATGATAAACCAGGTTTTGAAAAACTGTTGCGTTGCTCGATAACTTAAGAGCAATAACGATGATACGATAACCAATCCGTTCTTCCAGTCATACATCAAATCATTCGATTCTTATTACCATTACTTGAAAACGGGCGGCTTACAACGCAATGAAAACTTTGACTGGGCAATAATTATCATGTTGGCTTGAAATAGTTATAATAATAACAATAAACGTATAAAATTTCTTTTTAATCACGGAGCAAGAAAACCGGACAGTTCAACAGCAGCAGCAAGTTAAGTGTCTGACCGTCATTTGTTTTGATATTGCTTACAAAAAAAGTTATAAGCGATTGGAAATTATGACTAAATTGCTACTTCTGAAATTGCATCGAGTAACATTTTATTTTATGAGTCAGAGATATTTATTACACATTTAGCGCAAATAGCGATGCCATGAAAAGAAACTCATCATTTTAGATTTTATTATCATTTGGTCAACAAAGAAAAGAGCGATTTCCTTTAACGGGTTTTATGATCCTTCTAATCTGGATTAGGTCAGTTTCAGTGACAAGATAAAAACGCATTTAATTATTTGTCAGTGTGATCAACACGTAATAAAAAGTGAATGGTAATGATCCTAAATTGTCAATCAATTGATCATTTTATTACTAATTTTTGTTATTATTGCTCGTTTGTCCTTTGATTGACGGTAATTTGGTGATAATGGTATTGCGAGGCTATGCACTAGTAATAATGATACATGTAAGTAACAACATTGCAAGTTAGCACATGAATCACATCGCAAACTCATAAAATTTCATCTTCCTCTTGAGTTTATGATAAGAAGAAAAAGGTGCACAATGGGATTTAAAATTTCTATCTAATCCATAAAGCAGTAAATAATGATAAAAGTGAAGATCTGTATGAAAAAGATTTTCCACTAACCTTCCCGTTTTCGTGATGATCATTTCAGTCCCAAGCTCATGGAATTTGTCCCATAAATCTTTGGTTTCCAAATGACAGTTGACTAATAACAATTCATCGCAATTGCAGCGACCCTTCATCTCCACCTTGACTTTTGGGGTCTTGGAGGACTTCTTGGAGGAACTTCGAGAATTATTGCTGCCCTGTTGATTGCCACTGTTAGCGCTACTACTGTTAGTCGAGTTATTGTTATTATTATTGTTGTTGTTCGAGCTGGACTTGTAGCTGCCTTCGTCATTTATGTGGTCATGATGATTCGAAATGGGATCCGGGGAGCTCAAAACTCCGGGGGAAATTCGATCTGCACCCGGGCTACAAATACTGTCCCGCTCCTCTTCACAGCAGTCATCGTCAAATTCCTCCTTGACACTCACTGGCGTCTCCGCGGATGACGACGTCACCTTATTGTCATCATCACAACAAATGTCAATGTCCTTCTCGCAGTCGCTCTCCGAGAAGTCGTCCACCTCCTCGGATCGATTGCTCTCGCCGCAGTTACTGCCGCGACTGTGGTGATTGAGCGGTGGACCAGTACCAGGAATTAGGTGATTATTGTATTGATTATTTAGACTTGTCGGACTATAATTGTTGTTTATGTTATGGATGTGATGCAGGTTTTGTTGATGAGATTCCAGGCGACTAGGACTTTGTTTGTCTGAAAATTAAATTTTTGTTGTTGCACCTCTTAATTTCAAGTTTTACATACATGCAGCAAGCCAAAAAATATTTGAAAAATAATTTGTTAATTACCAGAGGATTTCCTAAGTCCATCATTGGGGAAACTTGGAGATATACTTTGGGTTTTCGAGATCTCTTTTGACATAATCGCGGCGATGGAAAAGTCTGTGGAGCGCGGCTTGGTAGACGCGACGACAGGAGTATCATCCATTGCAGCAGGCAGCATATTGAACTGTGTTGAACTACTTAAGAAAATTACACCAATTTTATTATTACTGCGCTCGATCGAGGAAGTAATAACAAAACTTTGAGTTTGGTAAATTGAACTGAGCTTAATGTAAGTAATTTAGAGTAAAAAGGAACTTTTGCTTCTTGATTTTCCTTCAGTCATGGTTTTATATCTATTTTCATGTTAGGTTAAGTTAAACTGCTCATCTTGTGACATTTCATCATCATGATGACATATTAACTGTCAAGCGGACACTATTCTTACTGCACCCACTGAAACATTTTTTGTCATTAATCAAGCCAAAGTGGATTTAAACCCAGTGTCACAATTGTTAAGAGTGTCCTCTGAAATGAGGAACTAAGCGGACGTACCGTGTCACTAAAATATCTGTATGCCCCAATAATCGTATTTCTTCACACTCTCGCGATCATTTCGATTTCACAAAATTCAGATTTATTTATTGAAACACCACTCGAAACATCAATCATCAACACAAATTGTTAGACTGACGATGTTTGTATCATCACGCGTCAACTCTTCGTTTATCTTTAGTTCAGTCAAAAACGTGCCACACGGATGAAATACTTTTTACTGTGGTCAATTGATTTTCAGCACATTTTCCCCAGTAATTAGCTTTCTTTTCAATATGAATCAATCACGAAATCACAAAAAATGGTCTCGCACAAGTAAAAGCCGGGTTGCTGATAAAAATGTCAACTCAATGCGGTAATCACAGCACAACTGCTGCAGCACACGGTAACACGAGACGATGCAAAAATGTTTCTTTATTCTGCTACTTTGCTGAAAGTAGTTTGTTGATGTGTTACCAACAAAAATTGTACCTTTATTAACACATTGCCCACGAAGCACAATTTTTTATTGCACAGACCACGGCTACTGCTGCCATTTACGTCGGCCAACAAGCAAGAGCATTTGCTTGCATATGAAAGTGAGGTGCATTAATATGTATAAAAAATTATTGTATCGTGTTTCTCGCTGGCAAACTGTGCAAGTAGCCAAGAAGTAAGTAATACAAATTGTATTGTAATGTGTGTGTGGAGGAGTCGTGGGTCCGTAAAAGCCACAGAAGGGTGGTTGTGGTACTTCTTATCTCTCGAGTATTCATTTATCGACTGAAGAGTTGGCGCAAGGCACATTTCGCTGCTCTGATCTGAGCTTAACACTGCCACAGTCATAGTAGTCAGCAGCTTTGAAGCCAGTAAAGTTGCTTCCTTAACTTAACAAAAAAATTGTGGCAGTGGCAAAGCCGAAGTGGCTCGTTTTCATTTGGAGTAAAGAAAGGCAAGGCAAGGCAAAAAAGGCAGCCTTTAACTTAACCAGTAACTTGGCTCTTGCGAGTGTGGCCAACAAACATGTGCATACAAACAAAGCGGAGACGCAGACACGGAGGCTTTTCATCCTCCTGTAACAATGTATTATGCAGTGAATAGATCTCGCTAGCAAAATGGTAACATGGGACTTATGCAAGTAGATACATAACAATGCTGGAGTTACTAAACATTATGAAGATTGCTCATTATTGTTATGATGTGAATGTGCCTTTTGAACAGTTTTGCTTTGTATGTGCAGCCAGAAGAGTGGAGACGCACTCTTAAGTTGAGAAGGGGAAAAATCAACACTGAGACTGACTTTAGCAACTAGCAAGTTAAAACGGCTTGGCTTCACGTTACTTTGCTTTCGGAGCTAGCTCGCGTCCGTGTCTCGTTTTCAGTAGTGGTGGTCGTGTGGAAGTGGAAAAAAGTTGTGATGGAAATGGTTGGTGGTAATATGGTTGTGGTGGATCTCTATACAACTCCTATACCAATCTACACGCTCAGAGCTGCACCTTGGCTGTTCCTTGTCGGCTGGTCTTCGTCAACCTTTCCTCTCCGGGTTGGCTACGCACAATGAGAAGTGCCTTCCTCACTTTACTTCTTTCCCCGACTCCTTCCTTCCTACTCTTATCTCAATGTGTATTTGTGATGCTGTGCACACAAACTGTTTCACTTACAAGCAATGCGCGATATACCGGCTATGGTAAAAGAAATTTGGTGAACGATTTTCTCTCACTGCTTCATACTTTATTCTCTACCCTCCTCTTCTTCCTACTTTTTCAACTGCACACGAGTAAATTCTCGTTTCGGTTAGGTTTAAGGAAGCTATGCAAAATGTAATGTTATTCAATGTTGAAAAGTATTTTTAAAGTAATGCAATGCAAGGCAATGTTAATGTAACATTGAAAAGAGAGTGATCGATCTGGAAGACTGCTGTGATATTAAATATGATGATATGATGAGAACATTTCACAAACAGCCACTCTTTCATTTCATGTTTCATGTCCAACAATTTTCGTCTAAACAAAATGCTTTGTTATCATATCGTTGCATTAAATCATATTACCATGCTCGTTCCAACAACACGAGCTTTCTGGAAACTGCAAATGTTAAATTAATTTGAGTGACTTTTCTTGCGTGCATGCAATTATTAATGGCTTCATCACAACTCATACAAAACGTGGAAACGCTGGATTTTCCTTGTCTGTCTCTAGCTCATCTCATCATCTGCCAGCACTGCACGGTTTAATTAACAAGCGCAAGAAATTATGATGTAAAAAGGTTGTAAATAATTTTTATTAATTAGGATTTCACAAAAATGGTAAACTTGTATTTTAATTAGGTAAGTATGATGTAACTCTAAACAATAATGATCCATGAGATGAGCTTATGTGTGTACTTATGTTATGTAAAAACAAAATGCTAATTTCCATTTTACAACTTAATTTGTAATTCACAGGCAGGTTTCATCATAAAGGCATGCAAAGAGAAAAAACGTTTTTTTGCAAAGTAGTTTCCACTTGTCAGTGGTTGTATGTTGCGTGTGAATTGCGAATATCTCCGGATGTAGACGTAAACTGGTGTGCAGTTTTAAGAGAGATGAGATGCTTTTGCTGCTGCTACTATTTATGTTACATGGAAAAACTTCTTTTAGTTGTTGATAGGATAAAAGTTGGAAAAGGCAGAAAGTTTATGAGAGAAGTGAAAAACTGAAGAAAAGAACGGGCATTCAAAAGTGAGTTTCTCTCTGTCTGCTTACTTCCTTCTGACGATGACGGACCGACTGGAAGAAGCTAGTAAAACACTCACATCTCATCATCACCACCGTTGTGTTATGGTTTTATGTAAAAGTTGTGTACAAGCATGCATCATCTCATATCATTATCATCGGTTACTTACTTAACTACTAGCACACGAAAAGAGATGAGCTGCTTGCCTCTTTGCTGATGTTCAATTATGAGCAATGAATGAGCATACGCAACGAGCCGTAAGCAAGTATTAATAACAAGAGAAAATGCCACACACATCTAAAGTCAAATGTAATGCTCATTTGCTCGCTAGTCATAGCAGACACTCTACATCCTCCTTATGTAAAAGAGACATGAAATAATGATAATGTGTGTGAGTATATCCTCTGCACGGAGCGGTGCACACATTCATTTTACATATGTGTATTATAAGAGCGAGAGGAAAAGTTAAATAAATGGTGCTGACTGGTTTCTCAGCATTTCTGGTCGGGTCCTCAGGGCGGTTTACAGTTGGCAATGGGCGTGGAACAGAGAGGCGGACCTCTTGGCAAGTGATTGACACTAGCCAAGTGTGGCCAAACAATGGACACAATGTCACCGAGGCGGATCCAGGTGAAATCGCATTAATATGAATGTATGATTTAACATTACGAGTAATAAAAATGAGATGGAAGAGAGCAAGCTGCAAAAAACGCTCTCTTTTAAACGACTTTTCATTTATGTTGTGCCACAGCCATTGCTTCCATTAATAATAATATTATTATTAATGCATCACTGTGTGAAACACTGCGAGAGATTCGGACCGTTTTATTTACGACTGCCTAAGAAAATCTACTTAGCAAACTATATATAAAAAAAGGTGCTGGTAATGAACACAAAATGATATGATGTTAATATACATTTAAAAAATATATTTTTGTCTTTGCATGAAAGCTACTTGAATACTTATGTATGTATGTATAACCTACGCAATAATAACTTTGTGTGTTTATTTTCATTTCAACTTTTCGTCGTTCTTTTCAGACACTGAGTAACAAAAGGAGAGAAAAATATTACTGACATTTGCTTCTCCTCAACTGCTCAACTCAACTCCTTGTTTTATTTTTATGAAGCTCACTCATAGTCACAGTTAGAGTCAGAAATGAGCAGCCATTCATAAATTGAATAATATTTTCGTATGCCTCACCTTAGTTTCCTTCTCTTTTTGATTCATCTCTCACCTCACCCATTCTTGTCAGATTGCTACTTACTTACTTCCACTTAACCACTGAGTTTGTCCACTTCAGCCCTCTCCACAGCTTATTTTGTCACAATTACTTTTGTTGTGAGCCAGCTAACTAGCTTACGTTCATTGTGCACAATTTTAGTGAAGTACATGTGTTAATATTTATTGTATTGTAGAAATATTATTTGTGTCTGCACACAAACAGGCACACTACGATTTTCTGTAGCGCTTCATATGATGTTGATGATGACGATGATAGCGAGTTTATGAAACAGCTCGTTGGGAATTTCACCAAGTCTTCCATCCATTCACTCCTCGAAACAATTTTCAGCCTACGCAGACGAGTCAGCAGAATCTCTGTGAAGCTGTGAAGGCATATATAACACGATTATTATAATGATATGCATGGCTTTTACAGACAGACTTCTCTGGCTTCTCGGTGAAGTGCTGTGAACACCAGGAGCTTCAAAATTCACCTTGATGAGGATGAAATCGCATTTGTAGTAAATTTTCAGTGACGTACCGTTTCTTTTTCTTGTTTGCTTTACTCCTCGCGCTGTGTGATTCGCGACTGGATGACAAGTTATCTCGTCCCATCTGCATCAACTTTATCATTATTATCTGTCACCGTCATCATTTTTCGTGCTATTTTTCACGGATCCTCTTCACTTCAGTCAGTAGGTACTAACTGGCCAAACCAATGCTCATGTTCATAAAATCATAATTTTAGTGAGCAGGAAAAAAGATTTTTTGAAACACATTTTGATAAGTAAACAATCCCGCTGAATGAATATTTTTTTTGTGGTGGTTGTCGGTTGTGTCCACATTAACATATAAATATTCCAATAACATTTACAACATTACTACAATACAAGAGTAGTGTTTGTGTACACTTTGTATTTTATTCATTCATCGTTTCAGTTTCTTTGTATAATTTTGAACATTTAATATTTAAAAAACAGGGATTTTCTGCCCACACCTTAAGAAAGTTGAGTCAAGAGTCAAGAGCTGAATTTAAATGTGCGATACCAGGGGAATGTTAAATAAAATCGCAGGGGATTAATTTTAATGGGCGGACCGCTCCGATTGAATTATATTAGCTATGCAAAAAATTACTTGAATAACAAAAAAATCTGAATGGCCAGACAGAGTGCGTTTTTTTTATTGTGAATGAACGATGTTGAAATTTAAAACGGCTACTATTAAATTTGTAAGTAGTTGTTACAACTGGTTCTAAAGCGTCAATCAAGCCTTTATAATTTTGCAGGTAAACATTTTTTATGTTCATGACTCGAGAGAAATGTAAATACAGAATGAATAAGTGTGGTGATGTTGTTAGCTGTGCATGTGAAAGAATGCATTTTGTTGATCCTTTGCTTTCATGATTCAACTACTGTTTTACACTTCCTGCTGGGAGAAAACAAGAAACAAAAAAGACACACTCTTCTCAAGGAGAGACGACGAAAGAAGGACAAGAATTTGACGTTGCATGCACGCAACTTAACAGCATAGCAGCAGCTTTTTTCTAAACTTGCACGTACACTGGAAACGTTGTTGGTCCATTAAACTGACTGAACGAACAAGGATGCATTCGATCCTTTTTTGTATTCTGTTGATTGTTCACTTATTACTATTACAACAGCAGCAAATATTTTTTCTAACCAACGGACCATTTCATTTCATTTACGCATCAGCTTAAATATTATTATTGTATATCATCGTCTTCTTATACAAACATGACTATTATTCTAGGACCATCGCGCAGTTTTCCCGAGCTGGGCTAACTGAACACACCTCCATTATCTCCATCTCTGTTGGATTCAATCTTTTGAGGCGACTCAGACAAAGTCTTTCTTATTTACTTGGACATTTTACAAATATGACTAATTGATTTGAAGAAGCTTGAATGGATTAGTAGAAGCAATACAATACTTGTTACAATCGTTGTAGACATGACTTAAACAAACAATAAAATTTCATTGCAAGAACATGAAACCGTAATGATTATATTTATTATTATTACAATGATCATCGTCATCGTTGTTGGTTTGACTTGAAGTGCATTTTCACATTACACGAGAGAGGCAGACAGAGCGCAGTTATTGGAAAGCATGATTAGCTGTATTATGGTTTAATGAAGAATGCATAAAATTGGTATTTTGTGTCTGCTCTCTTGTATCAGTGATCATTTTTCATTCAAGGGGTTGGCTCAACGCTGAAGTATTTGACGGGAGAGAAAAGTGCCCTGATATAGCCTCGACGAATCAAATCAAGCCATGCCATGAGATGATCAATACCACACACAGAGTAACACTTTATTTCGCTTACGGTCATCACTTTCAAACAAAAAACGAGAAGAAAGCAAAAAAACAAGAAGAAGAAACGCCACACCAATGCACCACCACAACCACCTTTTTATGGGCATTAAAACTTCGTGTGTGCATATTTGAAAATATGGGACTCATTATTACGGAGCTCCATAAAAGAAACTAAATTAGAGCTAGTCCTGTCTGTCGTAGTACAAAATATTGCACTCGACTCCACTCTGTCCATACCTGCCCTATAAAATACGTTGTCCATTTTGTTTACAATTTTTTGCTACAGGGAAACGTGAAATATTATACAAAATTGAACGCTCATTTTTGGCGATCATCGACTCTCAATTCTGATCAAAAGCTAATCAGGAAAGAAATCACAGTTTGATCTTAATCACAAATATAGAAATATTCGCATTACGTGCAATAATTAGTTTTAACATTAAAAACTTTTCTTATTTAAAACGACTTCACCAAAAAGGAATTTTTAAGTGTAACAGCGAACGGGGCAGATGTGAAAAATACGATGATGTTGTTCATATTAAATATATCAATATGAATAGGTACATTGTGTATCGGTATGATGTGCTTGAAAACATTTTTCTTTCCTTTCGTCTTTGTTCATTCATCATGATGAAAAGAGAAGAGGAGAGTTCAGTAGAGGTTTAAAAGTTGTAATTATCTCTTCATCATCATAACTTGTCTTTTCAATGAGCAATTAAATTACACACTGCGGATGATTAAGCTTCTACAGTTGCTGCTGCTGCTGTGCCATTCTTTTTACTGATGACGATGATGAGTTGATTTGCTGAATGGTGCAACAATAAAGTAAAGATTTTGTAAAGTGGAGCGGAGATCTGCCTTTATGATATGGCACAAAAAAGCGTAATGATGCATGTATTATTGCTCATAAACCATAATGAATATTACAAACACACAGACCATATCCTAAAAGCTAACCTCTCAAAAAGGTAAGCTATAATTATTTATTTTTGCTTATAAATATTAACCAAAGCACTTTGTTTGCAAGAGTAAGTAGACAGAGAGGAGGGAAAATGTGCCGTTGCCGTTCCTTTTTCACTTCATCAATTGGCATTCATCCAGTGCCCACTTTTGTTTTAAAGACGTACGTCTTCGCACTTTTGATGTGTTGTGATGTATGATTGACTGATGTTCGAGAAAAAATGTTGCTGAAATAGACGTTGATTGGTGTGTCCTAATGGATTTAGTTCGTACCGCTTTAATATGCTTAAACGCATCATATGGTACAATTAAAGAAAATGTTAATGTTCGAACTTATTACAGGGTTTGTCAATTGTTTGACTTGTACAGGATGGATGTGCTCATTAATGTCGGAGTGTTTCAATAACTTTTTTCTAGCACAACAATATGAGAAAACGTCATTATCATTCATTTAACTTTGTCGCCGTTAACTTTGTTACTAAATGTATGTAGTGTGTGGTTGAATTGAGAACTGAGACTCGCTGCTTGTAATTCAGAATAAAGTGTGATTAATTGCGTTTTCCTATTAAAGTTTGCTGCTTCTACATTCAATATGGTACAATACAATGCAGCAGACACGCCTTGAAAAATTGGTTAGTGATCAAATTTGAATGAAGCCGTTTAGCAAATTATAGTTATTAATTTTTAGAGGTTCACATTTCACTAAGTTCTTTGAAGGCTGTCTACTCACAAACTGACACTTTGATTGTTGTTGAAATGTATAGGTAGAGTAATCGACATTAAAGTTTAATTTCCTTTTTAAATGCATTTTGCATTGCGTATCAGTGCCATTTTATTAATTTTTAAGGATTTATGACGATCAACAAAATATTTTTGCAGTTTAATGCCTGCAACGAAAAAATTCGCAAACAATTAAACTATGCGCTAATTAAAATATTATTCGCAACTTATAGGACCCGATAACCTGAGGGTAAAAGTTGCATGATCAAGTTAAACTTGCTCGTAAAAAGTCAATACTCGTTGAAATTTAATCGTTTAAAAAATCCTTCAGAGCTGTAAAAATATTGCGTGCCGACAGATTCTTATCATTAGAATTATGATTAACGGCTACCGAAAAAATTAATTGCGTTAGGTGCCATAATGCTGAATGCTGAATTGCTTGGCCTGCCTGCTTTCAGTGGTAGCCACAAAATAATAAATTTTATTTACAACAAATTGAAAAATAATTTTTAATTATTGGTAGGTACTACTAGGTACCTATACTTTTTACGTTATTTTGTACTACCAAATTCTTTGACCTTTGTGATTTTAACCTTTTTTACCAAATTTTCAAATCCTCTTTTCCTGGTAAAAGTCAGTTACTTTCTGCGAAATACTTTAAATATTTCTCTTTGTAAACAATAATTTTAAATTATAAAAACAATGACCTTGCCTAATTTAAGCCACTCTAAGCCTTTTGTGCGTCACAAAGTGCGTCATCCTGCATTTGAAAAGAAAAATTTAATTGTTTTGCTCTGAATTAAACTCTAACTACCCAACAGAATATTTTTCATTCTCTGTATTTAAAACGGTGTGACGAATTGTTTACAAAAATATTTTTATTTAATACCTACCTTAACGAACTGGCTTATTGTTGGCGACATGTGTCTGCATGCGTGTGCGTACTGCGGAGAAATTCGAACGTGGTTACATTTTCCCCAGCTTTGACTCTGACCACAAAAACAGTAGCAGAAAAGAAAAGAAGAAAAGCTTAGGCTGAAGCTGAAACCATGTAACTGTAACCTAACCCGTTATCGGATTTCCAAGTGGTTGGCAAAGAGTTAAAGAGAAAATGCAGCTGGATGCGATGTGACCGTTCCGGAGTTGAGTTTGTAGGACTCGTTTCCCATCACAAGAGCGCGGTAGGTAATGTACGTATACATAATTGTAATTGTGTGAGTTTGTTGAGTAGACACTACCATCGGCAGTGGCTGATATCAATTCATCAGGGAGATATGAGAAAAACGACGCCACTGAATTGTGTAAATATCAATATCAATTGTTATAAAGGCATCTTTTTACTATAACACGGTTCAATATGGTGAATAGTTAGAGACGTAGTTAGAGAAGAATTGTCTGTTGGTAAACAAAGAAGGAAGGAAGTGAAAAAGGAAGATTGGCTTATAATAAGTGTATAAAGAATGTAATCTGTGTATCTCTGGTTGTTTGTAGCCATTTATGCATTTGTCCACATTTGATACACATTATGAAAATGTAACTGCTGCTGGAAGAGAGGCAGAGGAGAATCGGAAGCAGAAGCAGCCTCGGTGGCAAAGTGAGTTGCGTTAGCCTGAGAAAGATAAAATATAGTAATGTCTGACACAGTGCGAGTAAAATATACACTTATAGATACGTATCGACAAAGAGAAAGTGAGAAAAGACCAGCCTTAATGGGTGTTACACCACTCTTCTCGAATGCATTTCAACTCATTAATCTTGTCTCAATGGTTTGTTTGACGGGAATCCCTTCATCCTATTAAGTGCCGTGAAACCATTTCTCGCTTCCCCTTCCTCATCTCATCTCGCTCCCTTTTTCCAGCAGTGGAGCAAAAAGCTCTTGCCATTGCCAGGCCGCTGCCACCGGTACACCGCTGCAGTTTATGTACCTAAGGTATATAATTTCAGCAAGACACGATACCATGATGCTCCAAAAGAATCGGGGCTCTGGCTGAATTTATGCATAAATAAGACTCGCCATATATTTACCAGATAATGCTCTTTTTCCTCTTTTCGGAGAGTCGTCGTGTAATAATCAGCTTCAGTTTCGTTCTCGCAAAGCAGACAGGAGGAAAGTGGAAGATAGTATTAGGCAGAAGAGAAACCAAATATTAGGAGAGGAGAGGTAAAACGCTGCCACCTATTTTATTTCGCTCTTTTTCATTCCTATTGCCACACTCGTTCGCACTGTCTCTCCCCATCTTGCATGAAAAATGTTTTTTTCTCTTGTCTCGCTTAACTCTTCAGTGGCAACGGTAATAGCGAAGAGAAGAGTTGTGAAACTTGGTCGTAATGTAATAAGTCTTTTTCTTTTATCTCTGAGCATGCAAGATGAAGAGCGTAAAAAACTAGTGCACATTTTGTTGGTTTTATTTTACTTCGGCTCTGCTCACTTTGCTTTATTTGCCCGAGAGAGAGACAAAAAAGAGTCTTTGACTTCTTTCTTTCTTTCTTTCTTGGTGGTGGTGGGTTTATAAAACTGACACGGTGCATTAAAGCCAGCCCTTTCTGTCCCATGTTAATGTTATGTTTGTTATGTTACACCACGAAGTTAGTTGCCGTGAAATAAGTAGACATCGCTGGATGTGTGAGGTCCTCTTTTTTACCACTTACTAACTTGCATACTTACAACAACTAGAGAAAAAGTCACCACGTAAGTCTTTTTACTGTGATGATTTTTGTCGATGGCTTTTTCGTGAGACAATCATAAAGAATTATCTCATATTCAGACACTTCAGAAGATCGCGTCGCCTCACATTTCATTTTTACTGCGAGTATAAAAAAGAATAGAAAAAGTTTAAAACTTGGTCTTTATCGAAAGAAAAAGAAACTCTCGAAAGTTCACAGGGTTCTTTTCCATTCTTTTCTGTTAATGAATTAAGTCATCTGGATGGAGAAGCATTTTCTTCGATTTGTTTGAAGTTTCCTGTCCCAAGTGCCCACGCGCTAAAAAGTGCATTGTTGAAATCTGGATGAATGTCCTGTCAGCAATTTTTTTGAAGAAAGCTGAACAAGCGATGAAAATGAGATGAATGTATTTATTGAAGCAGTGAAAAAATGACCTGTCCTAATTTTTCCCTACAAGAATCAAATAAATGATCAGAATAAATGAAACT
>VYYJ01002861.1:0-19104 GCA_021029165.1 Cyphoderus albinus | reverse complement strand
TGCGGGTTGTGGTCAAAATTCAAGCGAAGAAGGGCAAAAAAATTTACGTCAGGCGCATATTTTTTATTATTTGTATGATTAATAATGAATGATTCAAATCAAATACTAAACTTGGAATTCTTTTATGCCTCACATTGTCACATTCATGTACAGTTGGTGCTAAAAATATTTTATTGTCTTTTAAAACTGCGAAATTTTTTCTGCTTCGATTTGATATAGATTTACAAGTAAAACTTAAATAACCCCAAACTTTAAATTCGAAATGACATTAAACCTGACCGTAAATAACATCACAATTCAGTATTTAAACTTTACTACTGACAATGACGAAGGACAATTCGACTTCGCAGAAGAGCCATTCCAAGCTTACCCCAAACAGTCTAGCAATGGCTGGACACTGCCTCTCATTCTTATCACAGTGATTCCATTGGCTTTCCTTATCCTGGAAATCATTCTTGGAAACCTCCTTGTTATCATTTCGGTAATCTCTCAGAGCCACATGAGAACTCCGCCAAATATGCTGATCCTCTCTTTGGCAATAACGGACTTGGCGGTTGGCCTGTTTGTCCTTCCATTCAATATCGCTGATATGATTCTTGGGTGGCGATGGGGGACAGTTTTGTGCCGAGTGTGGCTCACGTCTGATGTCGCCCTCTCTTCTGCCTCCGTCCTTCACATTTGTGCTATTGCAGTGGATAGATTCCGAAGTGTCAACGAAGGAATTTCTTACGTTCAATCCAGAACAATTAAAATGGCCTTTGTCAATTGTGCAACACTCTGGTTGATCGCACTTTGGATAGCGTCGGCTCCAGTGCTGGGGTGGAACGATTGGAACAAGCAGAAAACGGATCCGAATGACGACAATAACATGATTGTTTGTTCACTGGCCCGAAATCTTGGATACGTGGTCCATTCTGCATTGGGAGCTCTCATCGTTCCTACCATCATCATGGTGGCCATTTACTTTCGCATATTTTTTCTTATCAGGAGTAAACTACACAGTAAATCAAAAATGAGCTTAACCTCCACCAGCGGAACCATTAGAAATCCTGACATGAAAATCTTGACGATAGCGGAAGAAGCTCCAGTAACAATTGAAAACAATAAGGAGATTGAGAAGAAATCTGGAAAGGTATTAGCCTCTCAGAAGAGTCACTCAAAACAGATCAAAGCCATCCTGTTGAAGAAAGTGAAGCATTCGCTGAAGAAGGAAAGAATAGCAGCGAAAAGGCTTGGGGTGATCATCGGAGCTTTTGTCGTTTGCTGGACACCTTTTACCATAGTCTATGTATTTAATGGTGTCTTGACTTTTATTTGGCCCGAGAGAGATTGTGTTCCCATTTGGCTTTTTCAAGGTGTCACTTGGTTGGCTTATTCGAATTCCGGAGTTAATCCCATCATTTATACAATGTATTCAAAACAATTTAAGCAAGCTTTTATGGATACACTTAAATGGCTATTTATGTGTAAAAAGAGGACTATAAACTAAATGATAAATAAATGCTACCTATTGTACCTTACCTTATATGCAGCTTTAATAGTTCTGAGAAGAAACTGGGCTAATATTGTTTATGTCATAAGAAACGACCTTGAATTCCAACTTTTTGAACGTCACATTGTCATTCGGCATACAATGCACTTTCTATTGAATGATTTACCTTATTATATTTTTGCTAAATATTGTGAAGATAAAATGTCCTTAAGTTACGCAGTTATTCACTACTCTCTGGCGAATAGTAGCATCCATGCTCAATCATAATTGAATTCATTTTTGGCAACGTTTGTAAATTGCAATTGATATCTAGTGTTTGGCAGCACTTAAGTGTCATTGTAATGACAGTTTTTGTAGAAAAAAGTTCCAGAAGTTGGAAACATTTTTCGCAATAGTGCACACTAAAAGACTCTTTTTTGCTAATAGAATTCAATACTGCAGGCTGTAGCAGATACAATTACAAGTTAAAGCATCCATATTATTGCACAAATTATCACATTTTCCTTTTAAGTTTTATCACGATGCATATGTAATATCTACATTTACTTTGGATTCTGGATCTAGAATTCAGATTCCGTTCTTCTCGTAGTCAAAATTTCTTCAACACAATAATGTGGTAAATAATCAAAATGTAACATTATTATTCCAAGTTTAAAGTGATTAGTAATTGTTAAAATGAAGTAACGACCATTTTTGTGTGGATATAATTTATTTATTAGCGAAAATAATAATACATTGGACTATGACATTTAACAAAAAACGTCACGGAATGATTATTACGACGTTTTTTCTCGTATGTATGTTTTGCTACAACCTTTTGATAGAAGACAAAGGTAATTACCAAAACTGAAAATTTAATTGGACGATTACTACATTAATCATATTGTAAGCAATAGAAAACTACATACTCATAAAGTAGTATTATGACTGACAAACATTTTTCATTTTTCAGAGTCAATGAAAATCTCAATCAACGACATAATGAAGGGAGAGCCTGTCCAATTGAATCAAGATGACCCCAGAATTATCTCTTATATTTGGAAGAGTAACCACTTGCAGCCCCCATCGAAAAATCCGTACAATGTGAAAACTCCGTTTTATAAAGATCCATCTATGGGCCAGGGACAACTCATTCGGAAACTATTGAAAAATAAGGCACTCAAAAATAAAATGTCTAATAAAAATTCTGTGTGCTTTATTAAAAATGTATTGATGTAAAATATAGACCGACGGATTTTTTGTGGAGTGCGGTGGACTGGATGGTGAAACTCGCTCAAATACTCTTTTCATGGAACGACATTTACATTGGACGGTAATAATTCGAGATTATGTAATTTTATGTGATTTTACGGATTTTAACTTAAAACTTAATTGTATACTTCATTTCGCCATATTATCAGGGACTTGTAATCGAGGGAGATCCAAGTAATTACGAGAAAATGGTTAAAAAGAACCGGAAAGCATGGCTGTCAAATACATGTCTTGCAATTAAGCCTTACCCGCACCAAGTAAGTACACAACATAATTTTAATTTTATTTACATTACCTTACCTTACACAATGCAGGTTTATTATCACAATAACAATGGTCCTTCTATTCTCCTTTCTAACAGGCAATCTTCTTACAGAGTTTCAGTCACGGGCAAATTGTTGATTCGGATGTCAAAACAAAATTACAAAACCGGACTACAGTAGTTCAATGCTATCCCTTGTTTTCTTTGCTGACAGCACTTAAAGTATCATCTATAGATTACTTTAGCTTGGATGTGGAGGGAAGTGAGCTGCAAGTACTGAAAACCATTCCGTTTGATAAAGTTTTTATAAAGGTATTCATTAAATGTAAATCATTAACATGGCTCTAAATCAATTTACATGGACGAAAGTATACGTCATGCCATAAACATTCATCCATGAATCAGTTTATTATGCTGCTAGAGTCAGAGTCAAACTTTATGAATAAATTTTTATTTTCTAGACTTTATCGATAGAGTTTAGCCATACTCCTGAAGGAATGGAAAACATTCTCAATTTCATGGCTGCTAAAGGCTTCAAGAAAGCTGGAGAAGTTATCAACAAACAAGGTCTCGCCAATGATATTATAATGATACACAACAGTGTTGTTCCCTGAACGTAAAACGTTTTAAATATATGAATCCACCGTTCCTGGATGCTGACTACTATTCGAATGAAATTTTTCTATTTGACTACGGGTTGTAGTCCAAATTCAAGCGAAAATGTACAAAAATTCGTTACGTCAGGAGCATATTATGTATTTTTTGTAATATGATTAAGGAATTATTCAAATAAACTGGATTTATTTTATGGCTCACATTGTCAAATTCATGTTTTACAGCGGCTAGTGAGTATAATATTTCAGTCATCCAGAAATGTGACAATATTTTTGTTTCATTCAATACTGATTTACAAATACAAAATAAAACAAATAATGAATTTTTACTTCAAAGTAACCCGAAACTTTATATTCGTGATGTTATTAGTAAACCTGACTTTAAACTTATTTCACAATTCAGCTTGAACTTTACAACTGACAATGACGAAGGACAACTCGATTTCTCAGAGGCATTCCACACCTTACCCCAAACAGCCGCTGCCTCTCATTCTTATCACAGTGATTCCATTGGCTTTCCTTGTCCTGGAAATCATTCTTGGCAACCTCCTATGTCATCATTTCGGTGATCACCCACAGCCACACGAGAACTCTACCGAATATGCTGATCCTCTCTTTGGCAATAACGGACTTGGCGGTTGGCATGTTCTTCCTTCCATTCAATATCGCTGATATGATTACCGTCTATTCGAATTTCGAAACAATTTAAGAGCTTTTATGGCACAAATCGCACAATCAACACGGTCGTCACTCCTCAACTTCCAGTGGGAAAATGGTTTCTTGAAACGAGTTGTGAATGTGGTGAAGTGGCACATAAATATGTTGAGGAGGGGATGTGTATGAAATTCATACTATGAATTGCAAACTATTCTTTTCGGTATGCAAAATATTTTTCATGCCAATAAGTATTCATGATTGCTAATTTGCAACTGATAATACAGAGTCATTCATTCTATAGATTTAATACTTTAGGGATATTCGTTTCATGATATCTACCAGGAACCGTCTTCGAAACAATTTAAGCAAACGTTTATGGATGACTATTTTTGTGTAAAAAGAGGACGATAAACTAAATGCTCAACAAAGGGTATCTCTTACACAGGCAACAGGGCTTTAATAGTTCGGAGAAATACAGTTAATAATAATGTGAATGTCATAAAAAACGACTTTCAATTCCAACTTTTTGAACGTCACATTGTCATTTGGCATACAAAACACCGTCTATTCAATGATTTACATACATTATAATAATAAGTAGTATGTGTCGATACCAAAAATTATTTTTGTCTAGATATTGTGAAGATGAAATGTTCTCTTTATGTTATTCACTACTCTCTGCCAATCATGGCAAATAGCATCCATACTCAATCAGAATTAATTTTTAAATTGGTACATAATGTTTTTAAATTGCAATTGATATTTCCTGTTTGGTAGTAAGTTTATTGTAACAATCCACGATAAATATGTCAGATTGATTGTAATGACAGAGGTTTATAGAGAAAAGTTCCAGAAGTGGAAAACATCTTTTGCAAGACGCCTTATTTTATGCTAAAATAGCATTCAATTCGACAGGCTGTAGCAGTTGCAATTATGTTTACAACATCCATATTAATGCAGAAATTGTCCCAATTTGTTTAAGTGTGTAGCAGACACACGATGCATATTTTCAATTACTTTCGATCTTGATTCTGGTTATAGAATCCAATTAAATATGTTTTTCTTCAAAATGGAATTCGTTCTGTTCTTCTCCGCTAGTCATATTTTCGTCAACGTAATAACGTAAATGTGGCAAATAATTAATCTAGTGTTTTAAAGTGATTGTTAAAATGAAGTGAAGAGCCGTTCTTCTGAATGTATTTCATTTATTAACGAAAAAATATTACAACACTTGACTATGGCGTTTAACAACAGACGTCACGGAATTCTTATTGCTTTGTTTTTTCTCGTATTTATTTATTTCTATAAACATTTGATAAAAGACGAAGGTAATTACCAACCCTGAAAATATAATTATGACCATAAAGCGGCAATATGGGCAACAGCCTATTTAAATTACACGTTGGCCATATTGCTGCTTCATATGTATAAGTGAAATATAAAACTACATATTCTTATGTAAAGTAGTAAACGTTCGTATTTCATTTTTTAGAGTCTATGAAAATCTCAATCAACGACATAATGAAGGGAGAGCCTGTCCAATTGAGCCAAGATGACCCTACAATTATCCGTCATATTTGGCAGAACAATCACTTGCTGCCCCCATCGAAAAATCCTTATGATCTGAAAACCCCGTTTTATAAAGATCCATCTATGGGCCAAGGACAACTCATTCGGAAACTATTGAAAAATAAGGCACTCAGTAGTAAATTAAGATAAATGTCTAACAAAAATTCATGTAGTTTATTAAATGCATTAAAGATGTGTTGCTGTAAAATATAGACCGACGGATTTTTTGTGGAGTGCGGTGGGCTAGATGGTGAAACTCGATCAAATTCTCTTTTCCTCGAACGACATTTACATTGGACGGTAAATAAGTATTCAAAAAAAAAAAAATTCGAAAAGTGAAAATGGCGATTTACTGATATAATAATTTTTTGGATTTTTGTGTATATATTTCATTTCATCACATTCATCAGGGACTTGTAATCGAGGGAATACCCAAGTAATTACGAGAAAATGGTTAAAAAGAACCGGAAAGCATGGCTATCAAATACATGTCTGGCAATTAAGCCTTACCCGCATCAAGTAATTACAACATAATTTTAATTTTAATTAGACTTCCTTACTCTTTCAATGCAGGTTCATTATCACAAACACCCCATTCTCTTTTCTAACAGGCGACCTTCTTACAGAGTTTTAATCAGGGGAAAATTATTAATTCGAATGTCACCACAAGACAATTACAAAACCGGACCAAACTTGTTCAATGCTATCCTTTGTTCTCTTTGCTGACAGCACTTAAAATATCATCTATAGATTACTTTAGCTTGGATGTGGAGGGAAGCGAGCTGCAAGTACTAAAAACCATTCCGTTTGATAAAGTTTTTATAAAGGTATTCATTAAAACAGCAAACTGGGTAAACCATTGACATGGGTCTAAAAATCAGTTGATTATGTTGCTTTAACTCTAATCTAATTACAAGTCAGACTTTACTGAATGAAGGAATTTTATTTTAATCTAGACTTTATCGATAGAGTTTAACCATACTCCTGAAGGCAAGGATAACATTCTCAAGTTCATGGCTGATAAAGGCTTCAGGAAAGTTGAAGAAGTTATCAACAAGTTAGGTCTAGCCAATGATGTTATTTTAATTCACGAGAGCGTCTTCACGTAAAATCGACCTCAATTTAAAAGTCATTTCCGGTGAAAAGACCGAAATGTTGGTTTGCTAGTGCTTATCTGTATTATAAATGTTCGGATTGTTATTCGAATTCTACCCGGACTTAATTACATTTTGAAATAGTTTATAGTTTCAACTTTAGTGTTATCTTATTGAAAAGTGAAATGTGCAATAAAATATTTTACTTATATAAGTTATAAATTGCTATTAAAGTTACTCCAAGTTATTTCGAGCTCTTAAAAAGTTTAACTTCGGAATCTGCTTTTGAGGGAACGGAGGACTGTGCCAAAATTACTTCCCGTGGAAGGTTAACTTCGTTGGGGGACTTTTTCAGCTTCTTTTTTCTTGGTTTCCCAGTACACGTTTTAGCATGCTCTTTTAAATTTTTCGCACTTTTAAAACTAAGTCCACACGAGCCATTTTTACAATGAAACGGCCTTTCGTCAGAATGGTACAAAATGTGACCTTTCAAGTGACTCAGTGTTCGAAACTTTTTATCGCACAAATGACACTGATGAACCTCCTTGGCATGTTTGTGGGTGTACCGAAGATGTCCATCTAGGGATTTTGTACTCGCAAAAGTCTTTGGGCACAAGTGGCACTGTAAACGGTTCTCTTCCTTCTCTTTTTCGTCCAGATGCACCATTTTCATATGGATTTTCAGGTATTTTTTATTCGACAACAATTTCCCACATATTGAGCACTGCACTTTCCCGGTGTGGTAGTATTTAGAGTCATATTCCTTGGGATCTTGTTCTCCTCTCGCCTTCGCCTCCGCTTTCTCCTCCTCACTTTTATGAGACCATTTGTGACGAATTAAAGTTGTAAATCCGCATCCGATCCATATTTTTCCGCAGACATCACACGTTAACGTTTCTGCTCGTTTTCTGTATTCGCGAGATTTGAGTCTAACTCCATCACAGGATAGACTGTGGCTTACCATGTAATCTTCGACTTTGAATGATCTGCCACATCCCTTGGTGCAACTAAACAGAAGGAAGCGCAGAGGTTCTTTACGTTTTCTCTTTTTCTTCTTAATTTTGACTGTTTCTGATTTCGTTGACACTTCCCCGTTTAGATCAGAATCGGGCTTCGCTACTTTGCACCTTTTCGATTTTGATGGCTTAAAGTTCGGATCGGAGTCACTGTGATCGTGTTTATCATCCGTGTCGGCGTCATTACAATCCAACACAAACTCATCATTTTCATCAGCGTCTCCTTCTATTACATCTAGGGAATTTTCGTAATCATTATCTGCTAGGGGGTTGCTCGATAAGCCGAGTGACGAATTTGCTTCCATTTTCGTAATGCTTTGACTGCCAAAATCGAAATCTGGTTCTAATTTAACTTCAATAGCTCCTGCTTGCTGTAGTAAATGTTCGAAAACAGTTGTATTTTGAGGACTTTCCGAAATGTCACTTCCATAAAAGGAAGTATTCAATGTGGCATTGAACAGCTTTAAATTGTTTACAACTGCAAGGAAAAACAAGGTATTTAATAAATTAGTTTACCACGACAAGTTTTTAAATTAAACTCTGAAGAATGAAGAATCGACATTTGACAATTTACACGAAGCTTATTTACCAGTGGTAATCGCCTTCCTAAATTCCAGAACCCCGCTGATCTCCTCATTCCAGGTTTTGATCCTGCTGACATACTCCACCATGTACATTTCATCCGAATATTGGACAATGTCTTCAATTTTTCTCATTTCCAAATAAAGTTCTTTCAACTCCTTCTCCAACTTGTAAAGTTCCTGAAGAAGGTTTTTCTGCAACTGTCTCACACTCTTCTCCACTTTCTCCACCCTCCTGCTTTGACCCATTGCCGATGAGATCCCTGTGAAACAATCTGAACACACGGACAAACTTCCGCCCAACTTCAGTCGCTGATTGCTTTTCACTCCTCTTTTACTTTTCTTCGTTTCTTCCGGATCCAGTCTAGGCTTCATTTTCATCGTTAGGTTGTATAATCTGAGCAAGTCCTCGTTATCCGCTACATTTTCTCCCGATAATGATTCTTTGGAAGAGTACTGACAGCAACAGAAGATGCAAACATTCTCAACTTCCCTACTGTAAAATGGTAAAACAATTAATTAAATTGACCATTAAGTTTTATAGCAAACACTAATCTAATGCACAATTACGATTTAGTACAAACTTGCCTATTTGTCTCCATTACAAAAGCTTAATTCTTATTTAACCCAATTAAAGCTGGTATCGGTCAACTAAATAAATCTCTGCGAAAGTTACATTATTATTTATTATTTATTCTTCCTGGGATGTATAAACAATAATAGTGGACAGAAATATGTGTTTAGAATTGATACATAAGAACTTTGCGTGAAGTGAAACATGAGAAAAAAATATGAGGAAAGAAAAAGTCTGTGCTGCTACAGGAATAAGCGTAAAAATGAAGCTGCGAAAGACAAGAGTATTACGAAGAGAGTAGTTCACTTGAGTTCAGTCACATCACATCACATCAACACATTTTTACCTGTGTATTTATGTATAAGGTAGCACTGTAATGTAATGCAAATGTAAGGAAAATCCTATTATTTGGAGAAATCTTACCTGTTGTTACATTCTTCATGGAGAATTCCAGGTAAAAATACTTTTATAGTGAAGCTCAGCGCGACGTAGTTCCAGTATTAATAATTAGTACCAAATGGATACATGAATGAATGAATGAATGACTCTTCTTTGTGAGATTGTGAGATGTGATGAGAGAGATCCACATGAAGTGATTTTTTGTGCAAATAAGATTTTTTAGCAATTTACTGTGAAACAATAAAAACGAATTGTGAGTTGCAATTTGATATTTGGTAGCTAAAGTTTAAATTGTTAATAAGAAAAAGTTTTAATGTGCTTTGGTATTTATTTTTCGGTCCATCAGAAAGAGGAATCTTGTTAAAAGATGGAAGGCGAGAAACATCGTACCCTATGTAAAACTACATCCCCTGTGAAGGGAACTGAAATGGTTGTCAAACTTTCCCGGAAGCACTGCAAAAATATTATTGACACGTTACACGATCAGACAGGTTCAGACGGCGATCTGGATAATGCACTTTCTAACGCACTGGTTTGTCTTTTGAGATGACTTTAATTTTTCAAGGGCTCAATAAAATGAACTAAAATCAATAATTTCAGCACATATTTTATTTATTTCTAATCAGATATTGGCAAACGTATTCAACTACCTTGACCTGGGTACCATACGCAGAGTTCGGCAGGTTTGCAAAAAGTGGAAAGAAGAGAGTTCTAAAAATTGGTTCGCGAATGCGATTCTGGTGGTTCGGCAAGAGAATAAAGAAGGTGCAGCAGTGACGATAAGTCAAATGGAGGCAGATGGTTTGCAAAATGCGTCCAGCACAAATTTGCCGTACTGGAAAAACTTTGTCAAGTTTAAATTCGATGAATGTGCAATTTCACTTGAGAGTCCGATGTGGGATTCAATTGGACCGACTGTGGAATATCTTTACTTTGATAAGTGTAAATTCATTGGAGACGAGCCGGGCCGTGTCATTACTCAAATAGTGTTCGAAAAAACTCCAAAACTTCAAATGTTGGTACTAAACCGGAGCAAACCGATAAGTTCAATGCAGGTTCTGATTCAATCCGACGATCTGAAAAAAATTGATGTTTTAGAGGAACAGACACGAGTAACAGTACATGAACATCTTCAAACGGTTCATGTTCAGGGCGGAATTCCCATCTATCTCTTCATTCTCTTGCCACTGGCACCAGAGTTGAAGGTAAGGATTTACTGATTAAGTGTCAAATTATTTATTTGTTATATACCGTTAAATTCTAAATTTTTCTTATTTGACCACGACCACTTCAGGAGCTTAGACTTGGAAATTATGGTACAGCAAAATACTCATTCCGGGAATTTTTTCAACCGTTCTTTGACCTCATCGCGGTTTCTCCGAATTACCAGCTAAAATCTCTCAAGTTTCTGGACTTGATGGACACCCATGTTTATGACAATTTTACTAACAGAGGAACCCCTGATATCGTCCCTTTGAAACGAATTGCTCCGTCACTTGAGATCATGGGTGCGAAAGTGTCAAGTCTTACCGGAGGACCTGTGGATTTTCAAACCAGATTTCTTCAGACGTATAAAAACAACTTAACTGTTCTGAAGCTAACAAACATCCCACCAGACTTGAGCACGATGAACGGCTTAGAGTTCACGATCGAGTTAAAAGTACTGAGAGAACTGCACGTCAACGGAGTTGGATTACAAGATTTTAATTTTTTGGCGTTGATGCCGAAGCTGAAGATTCTAAAGCTTCATAGCTTTTGCTATGAAATCCGGGATCATCAAAGTATTAGACGCCAATTACAGCCGCTCCTAGAAGATTTACCCTTTATACACTTCAAAGTGTCCAGAATGGTCGCACAGTCAGAGATGTATGATACAATGGCGAGTCTCGAAGAACTTGAGACGGATTTTAAATTTTCTGCGGATGATTTCTCCACGCTCTCTAGATGGATGCCGAATTTAAAGTCCCTTAAAACAGTGGTAAATACAGCATCATTTCGAGCAGTGTGTGAAGTGTGGCCAAGACTTGAGCGGTTAACCTTAGCCTACGGAAGCGAAATTAACGATGAGTCAATCACTGGAATTACTGCAACAAAAAAGCGATCCAAGGACCGCGCATCCAGTCCAAGTCTGAAGGATTTACATGGTCAGTATAAACCTAAAGAAAAATTGGTTTGTTATATTAATTATTAGTAGTGACTAGTGACATTTTGGAATTATTTGTTCAGACCTGAAAGCATTCCAGTTGTACACACGATGCAATAAAGGAAAACTAACGGACGTTTCTGTTAGAAATGGATTTCTCAAAATGCCCTATCTCCACTTACTAAAAATATGCGTTGCTCCTCAGGTAAAACAATTAGTTCTACAATAGTCAACAAATTATTTTTTACATGCAAATTAATCGTGTTGTTACTTTCATACTTTCACCCTTAGATGAGTACACAGGCGGAGAAATTGCTGAAAACAAACACACAGTCGCAATGTCATGTGGAGATATATCGGAATTACGGGCACGATCCTGGAGAAACTGATCAAGAATGCTGCAAACGACATGCTTACCACAAAAAATACTTTCCGGAATATTAATGGGTTTCTTATAGGACACTCTAGAGTCATTATTAGAAAGCATTTAAATATCTTAACCGTTATGTACAAGAGTAGTGTCAGTCATCCCATCTCTTAAAAATTCAGCTTGATTTAATACTTGTCCAGTTTACTCAATGGAGCCACAAGCATAATAAAATGGAAATGGTCTTTTATTGGAAGGTGGAATAAAATTACTTCAATATCTCAATTCTGTCTTGAAGTTCGGGCTGTTGCGTTTTATCGTTTGCGTTTATTTGTCATAAACAATATGTATACAAGGTGGAGGTTTTAATTAAGGTACGTACGTAATAATTGCTTAAAATAAGAGACTAGTGCGTGCAAGAAAATGGGAAAACCTTAACCTTATTGCATTACAATTTTGTTTAAAAACGTTTAAGCTAAATTTCGCTATTATCGACAAGTTCCCAGTCTTCATCTTCTTCATCAAGTACGATTTTGTTTGACAAGGCTTCCTTACCTTCTTCCAGTAAATTTGCGTTTATACGATCCCACCCTTGCAGTTCAACGGTCTTTTTGGAATGCTTAAGAAGAAATCCCTCTGAAGTCATTGCCCAGAGCTCATCACAAAGAGAAACTTGCGAAATAAAAAAATTGTGTGATTAATAAATCTGACCCGATAAATAATGTATCTAATTTAATTGAATTTGCACAGTTATATTTTGAATATAGCTGTTGTGTATATTTACCAGTTATCGCAGCTGCAGTTCCAGGAATTTTTCTCCAGTAGTCACCCACAAAATTATTCTCCGTAATTCCGTACCGCCTGTAAATTTCTCCAGTAGCACTCAGCACCCATACAGCGTTATCACTAAATTGATAAAAAATTCTCAATACTGCATGAACTAAAACTAATTAAAAAATTGTCCAACCTTTTAAAATTTACCTAATAGAAAGCATTACAGCGTCGACGCCTTTCACCAAAAGCCATCCAGCTCCAATCGGGTAATCGGGAAAAACAGCTTGTCGTACATACACACGTCTTTCATTATCTACAGCCCAAACCATCCTATCATTTCCACTGACGTAAACCTGGATGAATAGTTAAAATCAAGGAGCGTTAATTCACGAGAACGTAATTTTTTTTAATGCTTTCTCTTTCTTACCTTCGTAAAGACTCCTTTGCAGCAGACAGAAGTCTCAACTTTATTCCAAGCTGGTGACATGTCTTGAGCTCCAGGCGGTCTCAAACTTCCAATACTCATGTAAATCTCTCCAAGATCGTCTACCGCCCACGCAACTTCAGACCCACATGAGATGTGTACGAAATGGGTAGACTTGAGTGTGGAAAGATTTATCTGCCTCCAACCCTTGCCGGTGGAGTTTATTGATGTGATGCCACAACGGCCGTGAATATCTCCAGTAGATAGTTAAAATCCAAAGTGATTCAGGAGCAGAGGCAATGGTGGTTACTTGTGCGACAGAAGGCATTGGCAGGTCCAATTGCTGAGAAAAATATAAAATAATTATTCTTTTCTTAGTTTTTTTCTCAATTATTTGAACTTCACATTTGAATATTAAAATAGGTATATAGTAATCTCTCATTGGCTTACCTGCAATTTACCTCCAGCAGGTGGCATGTAAAAGAGGTTCCCTTTCGAGTCTGAAATCCACAGATTTCCATGACCTTTGTAGACGCTGTTGGCATAAATATTGGTCCAATTAGGGGGTACAGTAATTCCTCTATCTACTCGAACCGGCTTCCAGTGGTGTCCTGTTATCGTATTTCGATTACCAAAGATTAGTGGGGAAGCAAGCGGTATCACCCAAACCGAATGTTTCGAGCTGCACAGTTTCACTCCACCCTTAGCTCCTTGGTGAACTAAGCTTTTGAAGGATCTGCTCACTTGCTGTTTGATACTACTTAGAAGCACCGACTTTGGCTGCTCGCTGCTTTGCAGCTCACTAAAGCTGTTACTTACTGACACTTTCCAGGCCACCCAGGTACCTTTCGAGGATGAGTCACATTCGTCAAACGTGAAATAGAGATTTGCATTGACATCCGAAAACCAGACAGTTGTAATTCCGTTGTCACTCACTTCCCCACAAGAAATGGAGGAAACTGGTGGAACATCATTGGAACTCCATTTCAGCTCCACCCAATCCACTCCTTTCGGATTAAGGTCAGACGTACCCATTCTGAAAGCTATTCGGCCATCCGATGTCAGCACCCAAAGCTTATGACCACAACAGCTCACTTCTTGAACTGGCCATGGGGTATAGACCTTTTCGAAATATGGAACAAGTCTCGTTTCCAATAGGCCAGTGCAAAACTCCAAAGTCCCCTCATTTTTCACAATCCAGCCAAATGATCTTTGTACTGTCACATTGGCCACATCTTTCTTCTGAGTCAACTTACTCCACTCTTCACTATCTTGTCCAATTGGTCCCCCTGGACCGATGGAATTTGTAAGAGAGTACAGGTCACCCCGATAAAGTCTCCACACAACAGTGCCACATGGTGACATTGATATTGCTGACGCACTGTAGTTGGTTGTTCTCCATCTTCCATGAAGTGTGAGTGAATTGAGGTCAGCGTAGTAAACTGTGCCTTTTGGACCGACACAGCTTATGTAGTGGTCACACATTGAAACTTGAGTGACTGTCCCAGGAAGTCTCCATCTTTTCCAGTACTCATCTATCACAACTTTAGATTCAACAATGGAATCTAATTCTTCCGGTGACGGCGAATATATCGCTGTGGTAGTGACATCAGTCGGACGATTAACGTCAACTTGCGTGACTGAATTATGATTCTGACGATGAGTACTTACTGGAGATTCGTTATCGATATTGCCGTTAAGGTGATTTGCGTTGTTAAGTCCCCCAAAGGCTGCAGGGCCTGAGCCAATGTAACTGCTACCGGAAGGAGGACCGAAACTCAAAGCAGAGGTATACGAGCCCATACTATCTTTGTTTCTGTAGCGAGTATAAATGTCCATGTAGTACTTATCCTCGGCATCCACGTCGTCACTCTCTTCCCTGACAGTTACAACGGGTCTCTCGATAACGGTCACAATTGATGATCCGTGTTCCATGGATAATGTTTTGGAATCTGTGTCCGTATTCTCATCCCCTGAGCAGTCTCTATGAGTATGATTTGATTCTACCAGGGTCAAATTACTGGCTCTGTCTGAGTAACTGGAATTTTGAGACAAGTTCATTTGCCAGTGATTTTCATTTTTTGAGTATGTTACTGTAGTAGAGTCATCGAAAAGGGCTTCTTGTGACGCCGATTCAGGCATCAATTCGGGCCAGTTTAAACGCTTCGCGAGTAGCTCCTCTTTTAAATGTAACTCTTCCAGAGTCACTGTCTTACTGCTCGGTACCAGAGTACCTGCAGACCAACTCTGGGACATTGAGAGCGGAATTCCTAGCCGATCCTTTGCTTGCATGTTGTTAAACTGTTGCTCTGTGGATGGAATTCCTTCACTTCCCGAATTGCTGCTGGATAGAGTGGCATCGGAAATGTAGGAGAATTTCCTCTCTGAATTGGAGGAAACTGATGAAGAAACACCACTCGGAGCTCCGCCAACTTTTCCTGTACTAATATTGTTTTCACTTCCAGAAGTATTCGAGTAATTGCTACTCACGCTGATGGAATCCGACGCTACATCTGAAGATATAAGACTTTCCGCTTTACTTGAAGCATCTTTTCTCCCATGACCCTTTGAGCCTTTCTTTGACTTTCTTACTGGTTTCACATCAACGATGACATCTTCAAAGGGCAACGTCGATATTTTCTGAAATCTTTCCGGCTCAGGCACAAAGACGGGTTCCTCAGGCGCAGATGGAGGTGACAAAAATAAATCTAAGGCAGGCAAGTCACCGACCTCAAGTGGAATGATTGGTGGAGGGAGTCCGGTCTCCAGTAGCTTCTGACCGTCTTCGATATCAACATCTGCTTCCATCACAGTTTTAAAGGAGTTTATTAATGGGTTTATTTTGGGGATAACTTTCCCAGAGGTTTCTTTTAGCTTCGAAGTTAGAAAATTAATGGGCTCGTGGGGGAATCTAAAATCAGCAATGGAAGCACTCATTATATCAGGTATCTGTTTAATTCCTGCCGAAAAGTCAATTGGAGTAGGCGAGGTGGAAGGATCGTTTCTGTGGAACGAGCTATTGCTGCTGCTATTTGTTAAGCCTGATGAAGGGGACGGGAAATTAAATAGATTTGCACTGAAGGAACCACTACTGTTAAAAGAGTTTGAACTAGAAAACTTGTCAGGTTTGGCACTAAGGCGAATTACGTTTCTGGACGATTCCAAAATAAAAATTTCATCTTTGTTAACGGCCACGTCGAGAATAGAGTGGAGTTCTTTGCAAATTCCTAAAACTAATGTGTTGCGAGCGTCAACGATGTGTAAAACGTCTTTGTAATAGGTCACCAGGTAGTCTCTCATAAAACGGAATATACGATTAAATTGAATATCTGGTTGTAATTGTCGAACGGTTTTTACTGGCTTTATCACATGAATTTCCGGCAGATCCCCGGATAACATAAGTTCCTATGTAAAGGTAACGGAAATATTTTAATGTGAAAGTGTAGATAAAATGCAATTTGCAAACAGCCTTAGTCATAAATTGTGACTCACAATTACCTTAAATTTAATTGTATGCATCACTTCACCAGTTAATTTTGCTACCCACAGTCTGGCTCCAGGGCGCACATTGAGAACTTGAGATTCTTCCCAGGCTGAACTCATAATAAGGCCCCCAAATTTACCCGTTCTATATAAAACAGTAAATTGAGAATCAGGAGAAGTTCAATATAAAAAACTTGAGCCAAAATAAAATCACTTACATTTTTCGTTCCGACTCGCCAACTTGATTAAAATTTTTGGTATCTAGATAATATATTATGGAACGGAATGTAGAGCAGATTAAAAGATTTTTCCGGGCGTAACTCAATTGAACGATTTCATAATTCTCGCAAAGCAAAATGTAGGATCGGATTTGGACCTTTTGAGAATGAATACAAAAACTTAATCAAAGTATGTAATGATTATATTGTAATCATAAAGCGTTTCTTTAATGTAACACACGAACTAGATCGAAATCGACATCCGTAAGAACCACATTTCCGGTTTGGTCACCACTGAATAGTTTCATTCCATTCTTACTCCATTCCAGCGCTGTGATGGAAGAACGGACATGCAGATCACATAAATAGCTTTTCTGTAAAGACAGATATTAATCAGAAAGATGTCCGAATTCGTCTTATTCGAATAAATTTTACATATAAAGGTAATTTCAAGTTTTATGCATAAAACAACCTTTGTTCTTTTTTCAAGCTGAAACTCCGGGGGTACATCGCCACTAACGTTATCTTGAGATGGATCCCTTGGTATTTGAAAAATTGTCACCAGACCTGCCTGGTTTCCAGCTGCAATCATATAGTCCACCACACTGGTGCAACATAGAGACGTAACAGGGCTCATCTGACCCTATATAAATTTGATTAATCTAGTTTTACATCTTACTCCAGGTTTTCTTTATGCGCAATTAATAAGCAATTTTTATGTCTATGATGATAACCAACTGTACCTCACATTTCAGTCGATCTAAAGAATCCGTTCTCCGATTGTACCAGTACACAATTCCCACATTTGTCCCAATCACCAGAAATTCTTCTATTGTAGAGATACACGTAAGTTTGAGGTCAAAGACACTTAACCCTTTCTGAGCTTTCACGGGTATGCGTGCGAATAAATTGACAAGTGAATTCCACTCTTTAAAAAGCTGAAAGTCTTTGGTTTGGGGAGAGCCAGCCGTTGAGTCTTCTTGGAGATGAGAGATTTCCTGTGACCTCTCCAAGGGGGTCGTGGCGGCACTGCTGTGACCCGAGTATTCACCGTCATCGTGATAGTTGCTGCGTTCAGAGATACTAATCTTGATGCAATTCACTAAATTCTCTCTCGTCGATTCTTCATCATGGGATTCTTGCAACTCTTCTACAGGCGCAGTAACGTTAATTGTAACTTCTTCGTTGAGCTTTTCGTTACTTCCATTTGACATGTTGATTTACAATTTTTTATTACAAGACTAAAGACTCTTCCACAACTTAATGGATAGAAAAATTGTGCGTGGTCATTAGGTCTTTAAAAGAGTCACATGTAAAGAAGTGTTGTATGACTTCGGTTATCATTGACACATAGAAGTGGAAACTTTCACACGGACAAACAATTATCTTGCACATTACAAAACACTTTTGCCGTGGACGTTTATATTACTTTGCAAACATTTTTATACTGATAGTCCAGTAACAGTAACCCGCCGAGTAAAACCTGAGCCATGAAATCCTTTGTTTTTGTACTTTATGCACACATATTTTTAATACATGTCACGATTTCTTGTCTATTGTCTATAACAATAGATTTTTATTTTTGTCCAGTAAACTAAACCAGTATAAATTGAGATGAGACATTCTTTAGAGGAGCTCATCTTTATAACATTAACATAACTTGCTTTCTAAATCTGCCCTCCTCGTTTGCTTCATTTGTTGGCTGATATCATTCGTGTGTGTATAAAATTACTTTCGTAGTGCTGTAAGCAAACCTGATACATACTACCCAAACGCATTCAGTGAAGTATTAAAAAATAACAATGTTATACCTTAGGCAATGCTACTTTCATTCATATGACCAAGTTGCCACTCATCTCTTCATGTCCTTTCTGCACACATGTTTCTAGTCTCTGCATGGACCTTATTAGACTGTTTGTAACTCTGCTTTGTGAGAATTGTATTATCAAAGAAATGTTGGTCATAGTAGTCATAAATAGTCATAATGCTTAGATAACATTATGATATTAAAGCATTATTTTCAGTTTTTCACTACTGCAGCATTGGATTGCTGTTAAACCTTTACTTCGGTCATATTCTATATCTAAGGAAAGGCAAAAGCTTTTTACGCATAAAAAAGCATTCGAGGTATTCAGCTATGCCTTTCCACCAAGAATCAACTCAGGAACGATATTTGACACGTAAAC
>VYYJ01002860.1:0-19120 GCA_021029165.1 Cyphoderus albinus | reverse complement strand
AAGCGTCATTTCAATCTTTTTGTCCCATTTTATCCACAAGTTGTTTGTTTTGACTTCCGAATCAATTATTTTTGAAACGCTTAAATTTAAAAGTTATTAAATTTGTGGCTTTTGTTTTAATAACCTTGTTAATTATTTGATTATATAAAAGAAACTGTCAAATAGTTAAGTCAATAGTAGTTTCAGCAGTAAATCCAAAAGAAGCATTTTTGTTTATGTAAACCATTTTTATTCTATTTATAGGTGCACTACCTCAGAAAAGAGTGAAATAAAAATCAATCAATCAATAATATAATTACCCACCCACATATAACATACATATATCAGCCTTACATTTAGTCCGATAGAAGTGAAATCAGCGAATCATTATGTGCAGGTCATTAATTAATTAAGAAGCAATGTGATTCTCCGTGGCTCCAACAATGGCAAAATTTGAGTAAAAAAACTTGTTCTATAAATTGCCAAATTACAAAAATTTAAATGTCAACGAATAATTACTTGAATAAATGACTTGAATAATAAATAATAAGCAAAAATTAGGTCTGCGTGACGATTTTTTAAAAACCATCCAACCACTATAATTTCATTAGTCATATGCAAAATGAATAGAATTTCTTATAAGGTCCACTTGAAACTCAAAAATTCTTGGGGCAAGCTGAATCAAACCAAAGGCTGGTCAAACATCTAAAAAACTAAAGTGTTGAAACACCAACGCAATTTTTATATACTAGAGTCACTACCTAAAATCACCATCGCTCAATATTTAAGTTTATTGTATACAAATCCAAGAGCATCTTGCAAATTTGAAAATGTTTTTATTTAAACCTGCCAATTATTTAACCAATTAATAATTAATATGCAACAGAGAACATATATAGCTCAGGAATTTTTTTTACCTACAAATAATAAGTTATCCTCCACCTTTGTAAACTTTGTTAATTTATTCGGCCAATTCACCAAAAATACTACTGAATGGCGTTAAATTTATTTAACTAACAAAAGTGCAAAAATCAATCATTCTAATGTAAGTATTTATTTCAAATGTTTAGGATAAATATTTTTTAAACACTGAGTTTTCTTTATTTGGAGTTTTATACATGTAATTTAATCAAGTTTTACGAATTATAATGTAGATTTAACATATTTCGTATTGAGTGTAATTCAACTGTAACCGTCTAAATGCGACAATGTTTTTTATTCCCGTGTCAGAAAGTTGTGGTACAAATTTTTCAATTTTCGTTAGTTCTTTCTACTTTGATGAGGGAGGCCATTGTTGGCATCACGGAGAATCCCATCACTTCTTGGAAATCATTGTTTGGAAGGTTCTTCATAATCCATGGATTGAAAGTGGTATTGAATTTCAAAGTGGCAACCACCGTCGTTTCATTCCTGTTCTGCATTAGTCTGCCCAATTTGCATTTTAAATTGTTGACATCTACGTCCAGGGATGGAGGTAGAGATGGTGGATGTGGGGGAAAGGGAAAGCAATTCTCGGGCGTTTGTGTTAATGTGATATTTGATTTCCTCCGCCAAGACACGATGACCCCAGGAGCCACGGCCATACCTCCGTTAATGTTGTGCAGCGAAACGTTCAAATTGAGCAGATTTCCAAGGGTCGAGTTTAATACTTGGAAGGAAAGTTGGGGGCGAAGCTGGGCCTTATCAAAGCAGTTGTCTGTTGCATCTGAACAGGTTGTCTCTGGCAGGACAGGAACCATTTTCCACAGCAAAGCGTTGTTATTTCTGTCACACTCTAGAGTCCCATCTGTGTCAAAATTGTGAAATTTATTTAAAAAAGAGAATGTACACTTTTTCGTGCCTACGTTGTACAAAAGAAATTCGCCGTCGCTGTTCATATCGCGAAACTCCTATATCTGTTTTGGTATCATCGCACTCCTGCACTACCAGCTAACTACTAGTCAATGACGTTAAACACATATCGAGACATTTGAATGTATATTTTGCACTAAATAAAAACTGTTCTATTTCCGTTCCCTCCAGGAAAGCTACTAGTGCTTTACATGGGACCTTCAACATTTTTCCGGTTCCACTTTTAACTGGCAAAACGTGAAACCTTTCAAATGGCGCTGCCGATCTATCGCAACGGCTCAATATAAAAGTTTGGTGTCTGTAAAGGTGCAATGTTTGCGTTGTGTCGGTGCAGACACATTCCGGTAGCCACGTTGGTCAGAAGTGATCCTGGAGGAAGGCACCTTCCATGGAAGCACCTTCCTTCACGACCACACCTGGAATTTGCCAGGGGCGTTATGAGAATTGCGTTAGTAGCTGATTGACCTGTTTTTCTGGGGAAAATGCATTTGGTAAGGCCGCATTCGTTTCCGGTTTCTGTTGTCACAGCCGTGGCATTTCTGGAGCCTGAGAGTAAACTACATTGATCAAGAATCGAGGGCGGAAGGACGGAATCAAAGTCGGGGTCAATTATCGGTGATCCCTGCTCAGTGTTGAGACACGATGATTTTGGGGATCTATAAAAAAAATTGTGAGTAAAAGTAACAAAATTGAAGAAAAAATAGTTCATGGAGTACAATATTTTTGTTTACTTGATAAAATCTGTTATCTGGGTATCTGCACAAATAGAGAACAACTCTTTGAAATCCTTTTTAATCCCTCTAACCAAAGATGACGCGATTTCATGCTGATAGTCGCATTGTATCTTCTGTGTGCGTGTGGCACCCATTCTAAAAAAAATATTTAATTTTAAACACACCTACAAACTTTTTTAACCAACAATTAATTCTTTCGATTTATTTTTCTTACAAATTGGCCATTTCGAGCATTGCAGCTGTCATGTTTCCTGCACGCAACACAATCGCATTTTTAAATTCGTGACAGGCTCCTTGGAACTCGGCTACAGCAGCACGATCCGCTTCACCATTATAAACATTGTGCTCGATGAAGAGCATTGCGACGTCGAATCCAGGCAAATGCAAATCGCTCGAGTTGGAGGAAATCCATTTCTGAAACAAGGGGAGAATAGCGGCTAAAGATGTGTGCCCATCCTTGGAATGTCTCCTGGAATTTTCAATGAATGGCTGCTCCTCTTTGGACTTGATGACGGTGAGCGAAGTGACACTGAACGAGATTTTGTTCTGGTGAAGTGTACTGAAGCGACTGGACATGTCCCAGAAGTAGGCAGTCACGTAATCCGAAACCATTTCTCTATCTTGGTTGAAATTGTCGGCGAAATCTTTCGAACACACAACGGCCACTTCAACCGTCACATGATTTTGGAAGTGACCTTTAAATTCCGTGCGATTCAAATGGAAATCTACGAACGCGTTTTTATCTTCTGTTAGGTAAATGTATGTGTTCTTTAAAATGCGAACGGCAACCATGTAGAAGAAAAAAATTATCATTTTCAGTTCTGTCCACATTGTATTTGTGTGTTGCTCCACACTTCAATTTTTTACGCTTGTTCCAAGATAAACCACTTTTCTTTTGAATTTCCTTTATGCTACAAGCTGAGAAATGGGCCTATTTTTATATGTGGATGAAACTTTCAGGGAAGTATCCGACAAGTGGACAGTTGTAAGCGGAGTTATTTAGCGAACTAAGTTGCAAAGGGGTGTCGCTGCACAATAAATGTCAAGCTTTGTCTAGGCATATTGATTGTTTGTAAAAATTCCTGAAACCCCATTCATGGTCGAGCTACCTTTTTCCAAAGAAGAGAAAAGTTTCCCTTGGTATGTGAAATGTAAAATTGTAAAAAGTATGTCAAATTATTAGAGAAATATAAAATATTACTAGTTGAGGCTGATACCACAATACCCCACGAATGTGTAAAGAGAATTAACAACATTTTTTACACAATGAGTGACACTCACAGAGACTTACAGAGAAAAAAGAAATTTTTAGAAAATGTTGCCACCCGCTGACTTTTTATTGCCGGTTGACATTTATTAACGCTATGAAGAGCTTTTTATAACCTGTTTTATAACTCAACACCAACCTTTTGGACAGTCCTCACGTCCGATTTTCTGAAAAAAATTCTTGGGGCAAACTGAATCAAATTCCGAATAAATAAATACCACGTCCAATGTTCTCTTCCACGCACTGCTACAAACTTAACAAATTCTTTAGTCTGACTGAAAAGGGAAAAAATAACCTAATCCTTAATCTTTAATCTCAAACGAAAAAAAGATTACCGAACCCTGTTAATTCAATTAAAAAATATTTGTATATTCCACAAATAATTGGTATGATGAAATCTACTTTAAGTGAAAAATTTCTCTTCATTTGGTTTTTTACTATGGAAGACACACAACAGCTAAACAATCAAACATTACTCGGAAGTTAATTATTTTTTTTAAATTTTGGAAAATTTCATATTTCAGTATTTCTCAAAAAAAATAATAATTATATTAATGGTGTGATACTGGTACAATTAATTAAAAATGATTTAATCCTTGCCCTGCTAAAAAATATTCGAGAGATCCTGGAAATCCGCTTTGACTTGGTGACCTGCCTAAACGACAATAACTGTCAATTGGAATGCATTCATTTCGGCGGTAACCTCCATAATTATAAAACAATTGTTTCTCAAATGACAAAATCGATTGGTTTTGCTATTTTAAATAATTTAGAGATATTATGATTAATTGATTGATATATGATGATTAGGTTATATAATTGACTAATCTATTATTGATTTCGCTCACGCTCAGATCTTCTGTTAGTTTTTGATTATCCACATATAATTAAATTCTCTACAGTTTAACATCAGGTAATTCATTAAGGTAATCAGTTTTATCCGTCCACACCTCAAATGTTTACCCTTCTTGTTGCAAGATGAAAAAATTTCTAAGTGAAACTTTCTCAAAGAAATTGTACGGTCGATTGAGTCTTCACAAAGTTTATTTTTAGTCATCGTGACAAAAGGGTCTAAATTGAAACCTGAACATTTTTTGAGTGACACTTTTTCTAGTCTTTGGGAAAGGGTGGCTGTGGCTGTGGCTTAGAAAAATGGTGAAAAGAAATTTTTAGAAGAGCGTTGACCCACCGTCTTACTTTTATTGTCCGTTTATTTTTTGAGAGCTTTTGATAACTCGGTTCACTCAACAACCCCGTTGCAAATGTCCACACGTCAGATTTTCTTCTCCCAAAGTTTCACCTGAGAAGTGTCTCATATGTTAGTCGCCAATTTCGAAATGGGTCCGGAAGTGGGAATGCTACTTAATCTGTTGCTCGCAGCTGCCTATCACTATCTAAGGTTGACCTACGTTTTCTTCACAGAAGATAAAAGCGCGTTCGTAGACTTCCATTTTATTCACACGAATAAAGATCCCATCCTTTTCCAACATCATGTGACGGTTGAAGTGGCCGTTGTGTGTTCCAAGGATTTTGCCGACAATTTCAATCAAGACAGAGAACGTGTCAAGGATTACGTGACTACCTACTTCTGGGACATGTCCAGTCGCTTCAGAACACTTCACCAGAACAAAATCTCGTTCAGTGTCACTTCGCTCACCATCATGAAGTCCAAAGAGGAGCAGCCATTCATTGAAAATGTTCCAAGAGATTCCAAAGATGGACGCACCTCGTTGAATGCGATTCTGCCCTTGTTTCAGCAATGGATTTCCTCAAACTCGAGCGATTTGCATTTGCCAGGTTTCGACGTCGCAATGTTGTTCATAGAGCCAAATTTTGAAAATGGTAAATTAGATGTTGGTGCTGTGGCCGAGTTCCAAGGTGCCTGTCACTTCCGGGAGAAATTTAAAAGCGCGATGGTTGTGCGTGCTGGAAAAATGACTGCCGCAATGCTCGAGCTGGCCAATTTGTAAGAAAAATTTAGTTGTGTTAAATTTTGTAGTAAAAGTTTGATAAACAATTTAAGCAAAGAAAATACACATTTTTTAGACTGGGAGCAACCCAGAAAAGACAATGTGGTGACCACAGCAGAATAAGAGCATCGTTGGTACGAGGGTATAAAAAGGATTTAAAAGAGTTTCTCTCCTACTGTAGATGCCCAGATCACAGATTTTATCAAGTAAAAGAAAACACATCCACAAAGTAGAAAACTCGTCGATTATTTTGTTTGCATAATAAAAAAATTGTTTTTTTTGTAGATCGTCCAAGTCATCATGTCTCCACACTACACAGGGCTCACCGATAATTGACCCCGACTTTGATTCCGTGCTTCCCCCTCAATCGCGGAGCAATGCCGCCTGCTCTCAGGCTCCAGAAACTCTGTGAAAGCTGTGACCACAGAGACCGGAAACGAATGCGCCCTTACCAGATGCGTCTTCCCTAGCAAAGGGAAGACGCTTTCATGGCAGGTGCCTTCCTTCGGGATCCCTTCTGACAAACGTGGGTACTGGACTGTGTCTGCTACGACACAACGCCACAAAGGAATATTGCCTACACCAAACTTTCGTAATGGACCGTTGCCCGAGATCAGCAGCGCCATCCGAAATGTTTCACGTTTTAGAGATTAACAGCGGGACCGGGAAAATGTTGAAGGTTCCTTGTCAAGCACTGACTCTCTTCTCGGAGGGAACGGATATGGAGCAGGTTTTCCTGTCCAGATGCAGCAGACAATTGCTTCAATAAGGCCCAGCTTCGCCCCCAACTTTCCTTCCGAGTATTAAACTCGACCAATGCAAATTTAAACGTTTCTCTGCACAATGTAAACGGCGGGGTGTCCGTCGCTCCTGGAGTTGATGTGTCATGGAACCGGAAATCAAACGTGACGTTAATGCGAACACCCGAGAACTGCTTTCCCTTTCCACCACATCCACATCCACCTCCACTCCAGGACGGAAATGTTGTCAACAGTTTGAAATGTAAAGCGGGTAGGCTACTGCAGAACAGGAATGAAACGACGTTGGTGGCCACTTTAAATTTCAATGTAACGGGTGAATCGATTATGCAAAAACTTCAAGAAGCAATGGAATTCTCCGTCACACCAACAATAATGGCAAGATTTGCCTAAAAATTTAACTTTGCCAGGTTCCAAAAAATTAATCTGAATAAATGACTTGAATGAAAACAAATAAGTATAAACTATTTCATTTAATTAATCATCATTTAAAAAAGTGAATATAATTTCATTGATGGTATATGAAACCCAAAAAATTCTTGGGGCAAAATGAAACGAAAACGGAATAAATATTTACCAAAAAACGTCCAATGTGACGAAAATGAAAATGCACTCTATCATTATGTGCAGGTCATTAAATAATCAGCAGATTAATCACATTATTAATGTAATCAATGAATAATTAATTAGAAATCTGGTTCCATTTCTTTATTATGAACTAATTAATAAGACAGAAAATCAATCTGGAAAAATTGAGCTGTAACGACGAAAGGAAGTTTTAGTCACTGTTGCGACGTTGGAGAGAGCAGGACTGTACTCTAGAGTAATTTATAATTTTTTAGCTAATTGTACACTTAATTAATAGTTAAATTAAATTATTAGGTACTCACAAACACCATGAAGTTTTCGTGTCTCCTCTTGTTACTTCAAATCTGCTTTGTCATTGTAATGTCAAAATGAATAATTTTCAAGCTTTATTAAAAATTGTTCATAACTAAATAAATAATTTTTTTTTCCTCAATTAATTTCAATTAGCATGTCGCTGTCGCCGACATTTACGATGAGTTTCTGGCGGCGGAGCCATTGCATCCGGTGGTGCGAGTTTCCGAGGTAGAGGCGGCAGACAGCGGCGAGTCAGAGTCGAAGTTGGAGACGGCGCAGAATTTTACAGCGCAGTTTTCGCCAGTCGACTGTGAGTAAATAATTTAAATGATGATTATTAACCAAATTAAAATAATTATTTTTCCAAATCAAAATTAGATTGCAGCTTTAATAAGACTCAGATGAAAGAAGGCGATACCGGCACAATCACGACGCCATATTACCCCAGGAATTATCCCGGCCGTACAAACTGCGAATGGAATCTTGAGGTTCATTGACTAATTAGATTAATTAAATAGTTCATTGTAATCCTCAATTACGTAAAGATTTTTTCTTTTCTAGGGTGAAAATGGAACGCAAATCCAAGCGACCTTTTTTGACCTTTACACTCAGCCCTGGTTTTTCACCTACTTTGACTACGTCATGGTGTCAAAAAACGGTGATTATGCAAGAGTCGACAAGTAAGTTTTTAATTAGTTAACTAATTAAAGTAAATTTTCACATTAAAAATATTCAATCTAGGATGGCTGGTGACATGAACGGGAAAACGCCCTTTACCGTCACATCCGAATCAAACAAACTCGGCATTCGCTTCGTATCATCGTCCCTGTTCAACTTCCGTGGTACAAAGATTCAATACGTGGTGGGTAAAAGTTAATTATCATTAAAATTAAATTAATTGTTCATTAAAACTGAGAGTATATTTTTATTTTATTTAAGGTCAAATCCGCCTCCAAGGACAATAACGTGGAGCAGATGGAGCACAGCCCGTTCGACGGTTCATGCTCATCCTCATGCATAATCAATTTTATTCCAAATTAACATAATTATGCAATTAACCGAATTAATTATTATTTTTATTAAAGGTCATTGTGGCTTGTCCAACCTGATCAACACTAAAGAGCTTGACGACAACATCATCGGGCCGGGCAAAGCTGTGAAAGGTTCATTTCCCTGGATGGCCGCGCTGCTAATTGATGGGCGCAGCTTCTGCGGCGGCAGCATCATTTCCAAGCGACACATACTCACAGCTGTATAATTAATCTGGTTAATTAATTATTATTATAAAATATTTTTCATTGCATAATGATTTATTTATCAGGCCCATTGCACCGACGGAGCTCGCAGGGTCACCGTACTGGTGGGCGCTGAGAACATAAAAAACAAGCGTGATCCCAACCGGCAATTATTTAACGTAACCGCGGGCGACATTTACCAGCACAGCAGTTACAATCCTGTGACGATTAGCCATGACATAAGTGTTCTGGAGTTATCGCATGATATCAAATTCAACGAAAATGTGAGGCCCATCTGCCTACCAAATCGCTACTTCCTCTCAGAGACTTTTCTCGGCGATGAGGTGCGTGTGTCGGGATGGGGGAAGCCGCGCGACCGGGCGCCCGCGATTAGCGCGGACCTGAAAAATACCACTTTAAGCGTAATGACAAACCGCAAGTGCAGGAGGCAATTTAGGGGCTTGGTTAGCGGCAATTTGATCTGTACTGCGACAAAATGGAATGCGTCGCCTTGCAGGGTAATAATTTAAAAAATAATTAAAGAAGCTTGTTAAGATTAATTAATTAACTATAATTTATTTTTTTATTTTATTAGGGGGACAGCGGAGGCCCCTTGGTTGCAAAGCGTAAGTCGGCACAGGGCAAGGAATATTTCATGCAGGTGGGAATCGTCTCTTTCGGGGGCAACTCGTGTGAAAAGGGGCTTCCAGTGGGGTTCACCAGGGTCACAGCGTTCCTCGACTACATTAAAGACCGCGTGGAAAAGTCTTACGGGATTAAACTGAATGTCTAAAAATTAAAATAGGCCTTTTAAAACGTAATAAAATCTTACTTAAAAACTTCAGTTTTATTCACACATACAAAATTTCATTTTCATGAAAAAAATATGCTAACGTCAATAAACACGCACACACAAAGACAAAGAAATTGAAAGGCCGTTTCATATCATGCGTGTGTGCACATTTAGCTGAGTTTGATGAAAATCTCCGTACAAATCCAAAGAGAGTCTCCGAGCAGCCCGAGTCACAATCCACTGTGGATTTGGTGTATGGAGCTGATTCCCAAAGAATGGGAATTACCTAAAAATGTTTTTCAATTTTATTAAATTTTAAAAATTATTTTAAATTTATGTACCAACTTTGACGCCATTAAAATTATTTTGCTACAACATCGATTAAAATTATTAACGGGCTCTAAAAATCTACATAGTGGCGTCGAGGTTTGCTTTTATTATTGGGAGAATTTCTACTCTTATAGAATTCACTGTGCACACCCACGACACGAAAATAATCCAGTGTATTGTATGTATTTATGTACATACATTGAGTGAGTCACTTTCACTTGTTCACAATTTTCCCTTCCACCGAAGAGTAAAAAAGGAAAGCAGAAGCTAGTAGCTCACCGTTTCTCACCAGTCTCGGTTGTGTGGCACGAAGCAAGAAGAAATATTATTGTTATATATAGATGTGATGTGATGCTGTTGCTTTCGCCTGGATGATTTTCCTCAACTCAAGCAAGCAGCAGGGCAAGGCAATAGAGTCTGTTTTTTATTATGGGCTTCATGAAATCGATAAACTACACTGAATCAATAAAAGTCTACATTTCCAGAGCCACTCACTCACAAGTCACACTCACCCGTTTTTTTTCTCTCCGTGAAAGTCTTAGCGACAGCAGAAGCACAGAGGGACAGTCAAGGCTGTTGTTCACGACTCGAGTGTTTTTTTAATTTACAGCCTTTTTCTCATCTTTGCTCTGGTCTTTTTAGATCTCATTTGTGCTGATCGCTCCATTATTTAATTAATGATACTAAATATTTACCAGTGTATCAGTTTAGTTCTAGTGCTGTACACGGTCGTTTACATTACCATTAAATACTTCAACCATTTCACCTGCTTCCTCATGATGTCATGCAAGTGTTGCGTGTCTCTTCGGGGATTGGCGTATTTCGGGGCTTCCACACACATAGTTAGTTAACCAAGTTAAATTTACATTTAATTATTTCAATTTGTAATTAAATTTTACTTTTTTAATAATTTTTCAAGGTTGTGGGAGCAATGTTTTTCGTCGAGTTTCTAGAAAGCTTGTTTTCTATCAACCAATCAAAACTAATGCAGGTGAGTTTTTAAATTAAATTGAATTAATTCCAATTTAATCATAAACGACGAAATAAAATATTTATTATTATTAACAGACAGAAACGATTAACATCGGCACTGAACGTCTGGTCTACCACTGGGTTTTCCTGTCTCTGGGACTTTTAATTTTCCAGGGAATTGACAGGGTAAAAAATGGATTGTATTAGAAAATATTAAATATTAACTAATCATAATTTAATATAATATTATCATATATAAATTTGGCAGGAGTCGAAAACGCTGTTAAAACGGACCACGATAATCTTTCTGATTCTGCAAGCACTGACATTAGCAGTTCGCTTTAAGTACGGCTACATGTACTCAACCCTCGCAAAAAATCCGTTCGACCCCGCCCAGCCAATCACGGACATTTACCGGGGCCTGGGCTTAAGCATTCTGGCGACCGTTGCTTATCTCATGATTTTATTTCTCTACGTTCGGAAACTGGAGTCGAATATTCACGGGGGGCGATTATTTCGTTCCCCGAACAGCACCACCGCAACGCACATTCCCCTGAGTACCACAAATCTCGGTTGGTACGGTCAATCCAGAAGTTCCTCCAGGAGCAACAATAACAACAACAACAACAATAGTAGTGGCGCACTGTACAGTCCACTGGGTAATTTTTTCGGCGGAGTTTTGGGAGGTGCCGGGGGATTCAATCCGCTCGTGTGGACAAATCCTGGACCACCCCCACCCTACTCGGACTCGACCGCCCCCCTCAATTCGGAACCCCACCCACTGAACCTGAATCGCAACGGCAGTACAAACTCGGCCCACCATCCACATCTACGTACGCAGCCCTGCAGCAGTAGAACCATGACTTCATCAATGATGACACCAAACGATAATAGTGCAGACAGTAAAATCATGGGCACCTCTCGAAATCCCGAGAGGACGGATCAATCAGATCCCTCGTCGGTGGTGCCTCTCTTGGAGGACGAAAACGACGAAAATAAAAATGGACTGGATTGCTAAAAAAGCAGATTAATATTTCATTTAGGTATCAAAATCAATCAGTATTATGTAATCTAAACAAGTCAACTAGCCTAGTCCCGAATGTCACTCAAATCGTTTTTAACCTAATTTTAACAATTAACTTTAACATTTAAACTGTACAGATCCTCTATAATCCCACCTTAATTACCCCACCTTAAACAAACCCAATCTCTAGTGGGCCACAAAGATTTTTTTTTGCAATATTTTTCCTCACAATATTTGTAAAGGTGCAACAAAAAAACGGTAAAAAAATTGTAACATTAAATATTCTACCAAATCTGTAAATTTAATGTCGGTCATAGTCTTGTACATACATAATTATGTAAATAACTCCCGACTAATTTTTTTGGGAGTTTTTAGCTGTATTTTAATGTACCAAAAAAAACTGGCAATGTAATTTTTTGCATTGAGAAAAAAATACAGTATCTAAATAACATGACAAAATCCTGTGGATGGAGGTGAAGTTTATTTGCATTGAGCAAATCTTTGCTTGCGCAACACTTGTCAATTTAAAAAGTCCAGAATTTCGCTACATTAGGATTGAGGAGAGTTACGTTATCTTACATTACATTATAAAATAATGGTAATGCTACAAAACAAGTTGACATTGACAAGTTAAAGTTTAGCGAGAGTTTCCTGCTTTTTGCTAGAAAAAGGCCTTGCCACAAAACAAACTGGATGTGGATGTTACGTAGATAAATACAACGACGTGGTAATTGTTCACTTTTATCTTCCATTTTTATTTACAGTTTAGCTACAATAACCTATGGAAAAATAATTTAGTTGTTCATTCATTTATTCCCATTTAACATAGGATACAAAATACCTTTTAGTGCTTTATTAAAGCACCTTTTTATTTTTGCACACATTTCTGCAACAAGTTTTGCTATGTTCATGAATAAGACAATGGATCCAGTACTGTTAAGGCCAAGGGGCATGAAAGACGCTCTGATTACGCATGAACATTGTAATAGTTTCCATCTCTGTGTCGTCCAATCTTAGTGGTCATTCATATTAAACAGTGAACGACTAAAATCCCAAATTAAAAGTGCAGCAAAAGTTACACACGTTACAAATCTTGTCAACTGCTGCTCTTGACATTCACCTCGAGACAGCAGTGAATTTTGCACGTTGATTTTCCAGTGCTCTATTTAATTCCACTTGAAATTAAATTAATTTTTAAATAATAATTGGTGGCCATGTTATTTATTACTACACAAGTGAGGAGAGTTACGGGGGACAATTAAGTTAAATTGTCCATGCATGGAGACTATAACAAATTTGCCAATTTTTGTCACAATTTTATTTCATTTCATACAACCAAATATTTTCCAAGTGTGTTAAATAACCATTTCCAATTTGCCAATTTCCAACAATGAAGATCTCATGGCAGTTACAAGGAGTCTTTCTGGCAATCGGGATTTTGGGTAAGAAATTTTTATCACGGTAAACTAAACAAATAAATAAATTTTCCAAAACCAAAATAATTTCTATTGAATAGATTTGCATATTTTTATTGATAAAAAATTTTCTACATGCGAAAAAACTGGACAAAGAAAATTCGTGTGATTTTTCTATATTTTCCATACACAATGTCAAGGATTTTTTCCTAAAAAAATTTCGGAAGTTTTTAATTCCTTCCTACAATTTATATACACGTGGTAAATATTCCTGAATATTCAATAAAAAATATTAAGATAAGAAGTGCGACTGAGCATATCATTTCCTAATAGATTTCAAACATTTATAGTTTACACAGTTTAATGACGCCAATTAAAACTGAAAAGCCGGAGTCCTTCAGACTTCGTTTATGATTCCCACAATTACAACTATTGCTACATACAATCATATTAACATGGTGTGTAAATAACATTACATTGTTAAATGTGAATCAAGCAGTGTTATTCATTCAACTTCAACTTACAAGCAAATCTTTGTCTTCTTGGTGAGTTTTGTCTAAGAAAAAAATCATAATGACTAGTTCATGAGGATGATATGATGAAGCTTGCGAAGGTCGACCTTCGTTTGGTTTGCCTACCTCTATCACCTCATTTAATGGATCATATGTTTATTATTAAAGCCTAAATGACTGTTTATGACTACGCAGAATTTTTTTTGCGAGATTTGGCAAATTGGAGTAAAATAATTTTTAATTTGAAATATTTATATATACAGGGTCGTCCTATGCACTACCCCATGATGACGAAGATATAAATGTCAAAACGTGTTGCGATGAGCCCCTCTCCGAGAAAAATATTACCTGGTGCGATGGCATGTACTCGCTGAGTGAAAACGTCCACTTTATTCAGGGCGAACTGGAATGTTCCGGGGGAGAAACGATTGTCAACGGCTCTGTTAATTTGGCGAGGGTGGTGGAGGGCGACACCAGCTCGGGCTTTTATCCGCATTATTTTTTGAAATATAACGAGCGATTCTATTCAACAGAGGATTACTGCCTGGCCAGCATGAGTGAGGACCGAATCGATGTAAAAATCTGCAAGCCGGAGTGTCCCCGTTCAAAATTGTGTCTGCCGAAGTGCTGCAATTTATGGGACGACGTGAGCTTCCAAAATGATACACACTTCTGTATGGCCAGTTTCGAGGAGTTTATCTGGAAGCCGGAGATTTTCGAGGATGATGGATACTTTTATCGACAAAAAGATGAGGAAATCAAACGAATTCATTTCTATGTTCAGGACCCTTCGAGAACCCCGAACTGTACCATTGTCCGCCTTATTAATTACCAGCACTTTGAGTATGTAAAGTTTGAGAATTTTTATTTTAGATTCTGAAAAAAAATTCTCTAAAAAATATTTTTTCTCTGTCCAGCTTCAAAATTCTGAACAGCGGTGAAATTGTGTGGACAAGCCCTGACGTCCTCGACTGGTACCGCGCCCCAGTTCTCGATGGGCGTGTCTGTGTGGACCGCGAGTTTCAGGAGGATTCTAGAGAAGGAAACACGATTCTCATTGGGTGTCTGGAGGATTTTATTCCAACAATTACTCAGGTCAGTAAATAAATCAGAATAAATGTGTCAAAACTTTTGAATTGTAGATTTGTTAAAAACATTTTTATTTCTTCGTTTTTTAAGAATGTTACACTCATCGACACAATCAACTTCATCCTGACCCAAATTTCCCTGGGATTTTTGGCACTCACCCTCATCATCTATTTGATGCTCAGTCGCCAACACTCTGTGCATGGCTGGACACATTTTTCCTATTTCACGGCACTCTGGTCCAATCTGTTGCTGGCCAGTGTGATTTATTGGAACACGCCCTCTTCCAACCTGGAAATTGCAAAGGAAGGTCCCAGGCAAACTTTGGGCGGTCTTTGCTTCATGGCTTGTAAGATCTTATTTAAATTGACAATTTAATTAATTACTTAATGATTAACGCAAAATTCAAAATATATTTGCCAATCACAGCGGTTCTCAGCTCGTTTTTCCACAATGCCACCAACACCACCAGAATTGCTTTGAGCGTTGATATTTTCAGAATGTTTCAGTAAGTTGATAATTACTATAATTTAATAACTGTTTAATAAAGCATATTTAATTTTTAATTATGTGTAAATTTTATTTTTCACCAGCTCCATTTTCAAACAAGACGAAGACAGAGTGACGAGATCGGAGCTTTCGAAAGTTCAATGGGCTGCCTGGAGCATTTCCTTTATTATGATATTTGTTGGCCTCGCATTGACCTATACGTGGGACTTTAAAAAATTCTTGTTGTAGTTTTAAAAAATTAATTGCGTTCCTAATTGACTTTTTTTCTTTTTGTTTAGGCAAGGAACTTTGGGTGGTCCTAGGTATGGGTATACAAACTGTGAAGCAAAGTATTGGGTTGGAGACGAGGTGCTGGAGGGTTTCAGCCACTTGCTAACTGTGATACTTTTCCTGATAACTCTTCTGAGAATTTGTAGAGCACAGATTCAAGGATCCTACAAAGAAATGGAGCGCAACGCTACCAAACGAGTTTACAAAAAAGCGTAAGTTGTAATTATATATAGGGTGGGCCAAAAGTTACCTTCTTAAGCCTAACTTTTAAATTCAATTTTATTTCGCAGAAAAAATATTTTCTTCAAGTTACTCCTGGTCATGGCTATCACCTGGTTGTCATTGGTTTTAACCTACATTTTGACGAAGAGCGCGGACCCCGCGGTGAAATGGTTCTACACCCTGGCCGAATTTATCATTAGTCTGCAGGGCTTTGTCATCTTTTTAATGTTTGGTGTGAACCGACGAAACTTGGATCTTTTGGGCGAGAACTATAAAGTGCTGAGACGTAAGTGAAACGCTCACCAAAATTCACAAGCGTTAAATAGAAAAATTAATATTTAATTTCTAAAACACAATTCTAGGTCTCTCCTCGTTAATTCCCATCACTGCGGATCTACCTGGACCAACTCCAGATGTTCAGCTGAGGAGGTCATCGTCCATTGAGGAAAAATGAAATTTTGTGTATTATTTTTAAAAACTCAACCTGCCAATAGTCATTTTTATGCTGTATTTCCTTTGTAATATATAATTTATCTATAATTTATTTTTACTCTACAATATCTTTAAAAATATCTCACTTGTTTTTTTCTTTAAAATATTTTTTTGTATATACAGGGTACGTCAGAAATAAATTTATATCCTATTAATTGTAGCTTAAATACCCATAACCTCGGTGAATTACTTTTGGCACACCCTGTATAAAATGTGTTTGCATAATAAAAAGTTTATTATAAACTTGCTAAATTTTACCTAAAGTAATTTTCGCCATTTTGTCACCAATTTTATTCTGACGAGTATTAAATAAATCACAAAAAAGAAATCATTTTCAAACAAATGATGGCAGTTTTGCTTTTATTTTTTTCAAATTCAAACTTTAATAATAACAGTTATTTTTATTTATTTAAATACTCAGGAAACTTATAATTAGAACAATGTAGTAATTATATTGAATAACAAAAAAGATTTTTTTCCCATTAAACTTTAAAAAAATACCTAACCCATTTTCTCTCAAAGTTGACAAAATATAAAACATTAATATAAAATCATCCTAGTTAAAATTCTGGAAGCGTTATTTAAGTGGGTGGGACTGGAAAATTTGCATTAAAAAATCAAACTTTATTTTTGAGATTATTAGCAATAAATAATATTACATTTTAATATGGAACACCCTGTACATTCGTACAAAACGAATCATTTTTTTGTAACCTTAAATATTTACCCTAAACTGTGGAAAACAGTTTAGCAAATAATTATTATTATAAATAGTGATTAACAATTTTAATTAATATTATTTAAATGTGGTGGAGGTGGAGATTAGATGAGATATGTAAAATACGTCGAAGGTAACTTGTATGGAGTGAACCATTACTTAATTATCCGCCTGACTTTACATATTTACAAAAAATATTTTTTAAACGATCTTCACATTAAATTTACCCAGTTAGATGAAGCAAATGGCCTCAAGAACCGTAAATTAAGAATTTAATTAAATTATAATTTTATTTTGGGGGTTGAAACAGTTTTTCCCCCAAAAAATGTCAGATGGAATTTTTTGGTCACGGAAATAAATTGGCACCCTAATTAATTAAGATCAATTAACTTAAATATACTTAAATACAGACAACCCCTTTTTCAAAAATGGTATTTAAATCAAAATTAAGTTTGTTCTAACTAAGCACATTAAAAAGTGGTAAATTACAATTAAACTTAGGTAATACTATTTTTTTACCTACACACGGACGGTCTTGGGCAAAGTTTTGAAATCCAGCATTTGCGAATTTTAATTGTTTGCCAATTTAACAAAGTGTAAACTATTACAGTTGTTCAGACCTCGGAGGATGCTGCAGCCAGCAAGAAATTGCGATTTGCAGGGATAAATTCTAAAAAAATTCATCTTGACGATGACAATAAAAATGTAAAATTAAAAAATACTTTCATGTTTAGGATTTAACTTAATTAATTAAATTTGTGAGTTAATTTTATTTTAACTAACCTCTTAAAGAAAACTATTGTTCCTTAACTCTGCGATTGTGCTCCAAATAATCCTTAAGATTGAGATTACGTCCACAGCGTCCACAGGGCTCGACAGGTTCGCCTTTGTAGATTTGGAACGCTCTTTGGAGCGACTCCTTGCGTGGAAATCCTCTTCCACAGAATTGGCAGTTCAACGGTTTCGCCTGGGGATGCTGATCGAGGTGATCTTCCAAGTAGCGTTTTTGCGAAAAATTCTGATCACAGAATCCACAAGTCCAGCCGAAACTTTCGCCAGTGTCGTGCACATTTGTTTTGTGCATTTGCAGAGCCTTGAGGGAGCCCAACTTGCGCTGACAAATGTCACAGACGTGGGTCCGCTTGTCGGTGTGACATCGCTCCACGTGCTCTTCCAGGTTCACCAGTAAATTGAAATAACGGGGAATCGGACAATTCGGGCATTTTAAATTCGGGTCTTTCTTGGTTTTGACGACTGGAACCGGCTTGGGGATTTCCACTGGCAGCTCTGGCTCTTCAGATTTTACTTCCGCCGCTTCTGCTGTTACAACGGGGACATCCGGAATTTCTTCGCCCTCGAGTTGAACTTCAACCTCGTTGTTTTTGCCGTTAGGCTCGAAATCCGGATCACATTTGACATCATCGACGAACTCGACATTTTCTTCGGACTCCGCCTCCAGTTTTGGATTGTCTTCAGCCTTTTGTCTTTTGCTTCGTCTGCGGCCGTCATCTTCATCCTTCAAACTTCCTGGAATGTTAAAAAAAAATTTTAAGTGAGTTTTTAATTTTAATTTCAGTTTGATTTAATTAAACTCACTTTTATTATTTTTCTCCTTCTCGTCGTCCGCCCCGTGGAAGTCCAGAATCGCAGTGATGTCATCCTTGTACCGCTCATACTGAGGGTTGCGAAGGACATTTTTGCAAAACGGGATTTTCTGCAGATGCTTGCTCAGGTCAATCTCAAAGTCGACCCTGGCCTCGTTCAACTTCTCCTGGATCTTCTCCAGTTCCGTCTGATAGCTGTGGACGTCCTTCACCTTGACCATGCAGTCGGGGCAGTAGTCCGCGTTCGAGAAGATCTGCACAAATGGATGCTCCTGGGTTTCGGGTAACTCCATCACCTTGCAGAGTGACGACGCGAATGTCTTCGGATTCCGGTTCCTGGTCTGCCTGGAGGCCGTGGCCACTGGTGCCGGCGGCGCCCTGGTCACTTTTGGAGGCGCCTTCTTTTTCTTCCTTGACAAACCCTCGTCAGAGTCACTGTCCGAGTCCTCGTTGTACTTCACCACTTTTCCTTGCTTCTTCTTGATCATTTCCGGGG
>VYYJ01002859.1:0-19122 GCA_021029165.1 Cyphoderus albinus | reverse complement strand
GTGAGAAGGGGGGAGGGACCCTATGCTTACTTTCTTTCTCCCATGTTAAATGCCATAAGGATTTTTCGATTTTGCACTTGAAAAATCATGTTTTATGATTTTTTTGCAAACCTGTCACCATTGCAACCTAAGATTATTTCTGAAGTGTTATATCAATAAGATGATTAATTTCTGAAAGTATGAGCTCAATCCAAGAGAATAGGTTGAAACCGTTACCTCGTAAGTAAGTCTCGGTATATTTATAGTAGTAGGGAAGAGTAACGGTACAATATGCATTACGTAAGAGAAAACTCAACCAACGCAAGACGACCAACCAAATGGAGAACCGTGAACCAGAGAAAAATTTCTCGGAAACAAAATACTCCTTAGTTTCATGTTTCTTTCACACAGGTTTACTTGAAACTGTATCTAACCCTCACACGCCTACGGTACGATAAGACACGCCATTAGTAGAGGAGTTCTTTATTTCTGTAAAGTAATTTAAACTGAAACAGACTGAAAAATGAAGGACGTGAGAAGCAGCGAAGAGGCTTAGCACTCTCTTTTATCAAGTAAAACAAGAGAGAGAGAGAGAAGGACCTCATTATTATTAGAGGAGCAGGAGTGAAAGTAGTCGGATGTTGATGGTGATGGGATGGGCGGCTTTAACTCCTCTTGCTGCTCATCACATCACCATCAGAGAGAAGACGAAGCAGAATGATTTTACTTTTACTCTCTCACTCACAGTCAGTCAGTCGCTAAAAGATACACTTCAGTTCACTCACGTCTTTCTTCTTTCAACTTTGTCTTCTTTCTTGGTCTGTGTGCTCATCTTGATTCATTCATTCATTCTTTTCCCTTCACTTGCTCATTCATTCATGGGAATTAGGAAAAATAAAGAAAGAAAGAGGAGCAAAGCAGGCATTTTCTCCAAATGAACCTTGATGATCTTCCTTGATGATGATGAACTTAAAAGGAAGAGAGAGCAATAGAAGAAGATTCTGCTTGTTCTCTTCTCCTGCTACTACCATACTAATAAATATATGGACACGCAAATAAACTGTCTTTACTTTTACTCATACCAATATAAAATACATACCTTTTCCTTTCTGCTACCCTTTTTGTTTTAAAATTGAAATATACAAGAAGACAGACACAGTGAAACGCTTTAAAAGGGAAAAGGATGGAGAGTGAGACAAGGCAAGAGTCACGCTGAAGCATCTTCATTTTACGTGCGTCACTTCCTTTCATATCATTCACTCACTCACGTTGAAAGCGACCTGAAAAGATTCAGATTTGGAAACAAAACGGTTGTCATTGTAAGATAAAGCGAGTATACGTTTTAACGGGAAACTCATTCTTTAGACAAAGCTAGTCAAAAATTGGAGTCGTTCAAGTGGAAAATTCGTAACTAGATTTGTCAGTCACACGGTCAATCTAGGTCATAGGTTAGTTCGCTGTTGGATGATCAAACTTGGAGTACAGTAACTAATTGGTATAGTCATTGTGTCTGAAATATTTTTTTAAATCTTAAAGGGTTTTGAAACAGTTATATTAACTGAAAATGATTAGGGTTATGGAGTACAAACGGTGCTGATTATTTCGATAGAAATGATCATCAGCGTTATTGCCATATTTATCAAGGGAATTTTGTTATATTCATCCAGAGGGAGAGCTTTCCGGAGAAATATGACTGGAAACTCATGGCGTAGATTTTTCCCTTCGTTTGTGTGTTGAACTCACCACTTTAAAAATGAGGTTGATGATGATTAGGAAAGGGCACTAGTTGAATAAAGAAGGAGGTTCGCACAATTTAAAAGCATTAGACAATATTATGAATATTCATGAGAGTCTTGAATGAATCCCATTCAACGACATTGTGCACTGTAAAGGATTAGCAATAGGAGACTATGTTTTTTTAATTATGCCTTTTATTTTAGGGAAAAAAGTAAAAGATGCTTCTAAATGAATTTCTTCTGTTTTTGACGATGAGGAAAGAGAAAAGCCGTTCTGGTGTTGTATTTATGTGTAGCTTGTTCCTCTTCTTGATTTTACTGTGTCGGATTGCTCCCTTTCTCCAGTGTAAATTATGTAAGTAAACTCAAGAGGATTTTCGCTCTTGTGAGAGAAATGGTAGAGAATGGAGATGGAGCAGAGGGCAACTCAGAACTCCACTGTGGAGTAGAAAGAGAGAAAATGAGAGAAAAAGAGGACGATATTTTTAAATGAATCTTCCCCTCCTTCAGTAGATTTTTGGTTGTTAGCACTTCACTTTATTCTTTTTCTCTCTTGTTAGCGATGATGTTAGAAAGTTGGAGTAAAGTGAATTTTATTTTATTTGCCTTTGTGTGTCTTTTGAATCCAGGCAGAGTGGAGGTTGCTTCTAGTTCTGGTGGTGGTGGCGGCGTGTCTCGCCATGGGAGAAGCGGAAAGAGAGCGGAGAGGTAAATATATAAATAAATGAATGAGTTAAGAGAACTACTTGTTTTAATAATGAGAAATAATCAAAGGATGAAAGTTTCATTTTTCGAGACGACAAACCATGGAGGCGGAGGTGAGAGCAGGGGCCAAAAGTAAGCAATCTTTTGGGATCTCAGTGCTAAACTGTAATAATGCTGCAAGAACATGAGCACGTGACTCTGCTATCATTCTCGCATGGTTTGCAAAGATTTGTTTTTCAAATGTTGAGATTTAACTTTTTATTGAGTTGAATATCGTAACAATTAAAGCTACAATTGTCCCACTTTTATAATAATTATAGTAATACCGCATTATTTAAATACGAAGATGCTTACTTTTAATAGTACGTATATAATAAATTGATTTAACCATAAATTCAGCATACCATCACAAGATTTTACGTATTTTCGTTTGGTGATTATATTACGTGTAAAGTACATTAAAACTCCACAAGTTTTTTATTTGAAATCTTCAAATCTACTCTAGAAGTGTAAAACAGTAGCTTATTTCGTAAAGATAATTAAAGCATGAATGTTTCATCGGGATAATTGTTTTTTTCTTTGGTATATTTTTGAAATTTGCATTTTTGTTAGCTAACATTATTAATTCTGAAAATGTACAATGACACCCTGTGCGAAAGTATATTATTATAAATATCATTCAAGTTTTTACGTTTTTCTCAATACGGTCTCCAAACTTCCGATTTTCCACTTCCAACCGCATTTCCACTTGCAGCATCACCCACAGAAAGTTTAACTTTTTTCCCACTTGCTGCATTACCGCTGGGTGGGGTCGGGGGTGAGTCCACGTTCGGCGATCGACTCCTTCCGTTATTATTATCCAACAACAAAGAACTGTTATTAGCTGCAGCACTCAAGCTCAGAAAGGAATGATTGTGATTGAGAAGGTGGTGATGGGCGAGTAAATTGTTGTTGTGCTGAGATGAATGTCGTGTAAACAAGGAGAATCCGGATTTCGTGATTTCTGCGGACGACACTGACGGACTTCTGCTTCTCCGGAGGTCATCAATTAGGTGACGCTTCTTGGTTGAGAGACTGTTGTTATTGTTATTGTTGTTGTTTGGCGAGAGACGAAGGTCCTTGTCAACTTGCTGCAATCCTAGCACGGGATGGAGGGGTCGGGGTGAAATGAGAAAACCGGATGAAGAACCGGATGGCGGAGGAGATGCATTGTGATTTAGAGCAATGTGGTTGTTGTTATTAAGAGGTGAAAGGGCATGTCGGGTAGTTGATGTAGGACTGGGCGATCTGCTACTTGGGTTTGGGTTGGAGGTGCTGCTTGCGCTGCTACTCACGGTTCCTCCACCTCCGCTTCCACTTGTACTGTTTTGTTGGGCTGCAGCAGCCGCTGCTGCGGCGGCGGCGGCAGCGGCACGGAGATGGAGTTGCTGTTGGTGTTGATGTTGCAGTTTACTCATGACATTGTGAATTTCCGTGGTCATCCATGCGTTATTGCAAAGATGAGTGTAGAGAAGAGGATGCGGTAACAAAGGTGGATCTATGTATGCAAAAGAATAATAAATGCCGTGCATTCAACCAATAAAACCGAAATAAAATCTAAGCGACGGCTGCGAAAAATTGAACTTACTTCCTCCAAGATTGCCAACCAATCCACCAAATCCGCCGGCTGCCCATAAACCAGGGTGCTTAACCAAGTCGAAACTCGGAAGTAACGACTCGCCTCCACCTCCTCCTGATGGATTAATCGAGTTTGTTCTAATGTGACCCGTTGACGAATTCGAAGGTGGTGGGCTACTGGTAGTGTCCTTCCCTGAGGAATACGGTTCGCCACCTCCCGTGCTACTACTTGATGGACTTTTTAATGGTGGTGTGGAAGAGGAGGAAGAAGCACTCCTTTTAATTCCTCTATCACCTCCAAGCCCGTTGGCGTTGCTTCCACCGCTGCTATTATTGCTACCGGGTAAATTGCCATTTCCGTTGGATGATTGAAGTGGATGCGCCGATGATGAGGATGGAGAGGCTTCCGATGATGAAACAGGTGGAAGGAGCATATGATGACTATGGACTAAATCTGCCGTAGCTGACCCCAACGGGGACGTATGGGGATGTAGAGAGGGTGGAGGAGGTGGTGGTGGATGTGGGCCTCCAGGGGGCGGCTGAGCACCCCCAGGACCACCTTGATGTTGTGCTTGTGCGGCAGCAGCAGCTGCAACAGCAGAAGCTGACGCAAGTGATTGAATATACGAAGGATAACCATTTCCAGCTGGGCCGTTGCGGAGAGCTAGTGGCCAATCATGAGGACTAAGACCTGTAGATTGAAAGAAGCCTGCGTAAAAAATTGCAGGTATTTTGTCAAAGCATTTATAACAGGAAACCAGAAACCAAAAAGTCATTTTTCCGTCGGTATTATCGGCCAAAAAATGGTTTTAGAAACTTTTCTGGAAAATAACCCTAACTAATTCTGCCTACACGTGTACAAAATGTATAAATATTCTTACGTATGTATTGAGAATCTGAAGATAATTGTAGAAGGAAAAGAAAAAAATAGAATTTCAAGCTTTTGCACTCAATTTTAATGTTTGGTCAAATTGAAGTGAAAAACTTAACAGCACAAGTGTCATTTTCTACACGCTACCTTAAACAAACACAACAGGGGTGAACACAAAAGAAGTTTGAAAAATATCGTTTGTTGGACATATCGCCTTGTCACTTGACATCTAAAAATAAACACTTGAAAAACACAATAAGGCAATGATGATTGCAGTTGTAACGATAATTGCGTTCATTCGCTCCCTATTCATAGTCTCATTGTTCCTGACAGTGGAAGCGAGGAGCAAAACTCAAGTACATGAAAGAAAAAGAAATCGCTCCACACGTCCACAAAGAGCAGTGGCTGCTGCGTTTCCTGTTCTTTCACTAAAAACGTACACCAAAACCCATCATCTCAGCCATGGAGCATACCATGACTAATTTTCTCCGCACAAAGACATTACAATTATGCTTCAGCTAGAGACATTTCGAAGTAGAGCTAACATTTTTTTGGCAATGTTCTTCTGCAGAGCATTCACGTTCAAAGCACTGGTTTCTTTCTAGTTTTAAAGTGGGGTCAAGCAAATAGAGAAATTATTGCTGTTATCGTATTGCAACATTTTCGTTAGACAGGTTGATTTATTTTATTCGATTCTTGAAGTTAAGCTCTGTTTAAGAAAAGTCCTCTGTTCCCCTTTCGGACTATTTTTACTTCCTTGCTGCAAGTAATTGAATTTTAATAAGCGGAACAATTCCGATCAATTTCTGTTTATAACATTCTTTTTACACCCGCTGTCGTGCATGCTTCATTTAAAGAAAACTGCAACGACAGTGATGTGATGGGATTGGAAGTATCACCATTTCAACATCAATTAAGGTAACTGCTCTTGACAGGATCCGTTTCATGTCATCATCATCTTTACAGCGTAACACACTTTTCCCCGTGATAATGATAATGACAACATCCCATTTCATCCCTTCTCCTCTTTCCCTGTCTCCTTGTAACGTAACGTTACACTCTACAATAATAATAATAATCCATTACTTCGACTTTAACTTTGCAATGCAAAAGTCATTCTTATTACTTTACTGCTATTATAATGGCTCCTGCCGCCTTTTATTTTGATCCAATTCAATCCCAAATAGCAGAGTTCAAGAAAGAGGAAGAAGATGAAAAGATCAGAGAATAAAAAGGAATCGTCTTTTCTTTTTCATTGTGCTCTGTCTTCTTGATGCATTTAAACTGTCAGTGGAAATGAGAGAGAGCGGCAGCGATTTTTCGTCCAAGAAGAGGAGAGGAAAAGCACAGTTAAATGTCAGTAAATGAGCCGCTACATTGGTCCTGTGTTCAGAGAGAGAGAGGGAGAGAAAGAGAGATTCTCCTATTTTCTCTGTGCTACTCGTCCTACGCAGTGGGAAAAAGGCGAGCAAAAAGAAATGAGAGAAGATGAGCAAGGAAAAAGGAAAAGGTTCGATGGCAATGATCACAATGACGATGATGATGGAGCTACTTAAGCTAATGAGACGTGAAATGATGGAAATGTCACCGATACTCCTCTCCTTACTCTGTTTCAGAGGTTCACTTGAGATGGGAGAGGATTCTATTAATGTATTTACTTTGCTCGTCTTTGCCGGAGTAAAAGTGCTAAAAAAGGATAACATTACTATGCATAATATCATCGTGATCATCATCATATTACAATGATGGCTCTTGGCTCTTTTCTTCCAATTTTCAACAAAGTTGACTTTGTGCAGTCACAAAAGCCATTTTACAAGTCAAAAAATCCACTTTTAAGTCGTGTTTTATTTCGACAAAGTACATAATGTAAGTACTAAGTACATACGTTTGGGTTTATGTAGCTTGGCATCAAAACTCCGTCTCTTCCTCTTAAAAAAGAACATCCGGGTGGATTCATTTCTTACAACTTTTTATTTTCTAAAGCTTCTTAAAGAGTTAGAAAAAAGGGATTTTCTTTGCAAGCAAGTTTTTAAGTATCGCGTGTTCCTTCTTCTGCTACTTCATCTTTATTGAAGGAAGAGCACTAAAGAATACTACTTATTACCACTGTATAGAAGAGTTCCTGATTTTCTCTCATCTCCACTCAGTTTAGAAAAATAAGCAGAGAATGAAATACTAATGGTAATGAAATCGTGCCCACCACCACGGGGAGAAAAGAAAAATGTAAATCAAAGAAAGAAATTGGTTGTAAAAAACTTGTGATGAATGATGACGATGTAAATGCGCATTTTATGACACGATAGATTTGCAGCGAGGAAGTCATCATTTATAGTTGGTCAAGGAAGTCCCGTTGCTTTAAGAGCAATTTTTATGATCTATTACTTACTCAAGCTAAGATTAACATTTATTTTAATTTTAGCCTTGGAAAGTTTTTCTCTATCTTTTGATTCGCCTACAATTCTGAATTGGCCTTTTTATGATTGTCTATTTTGTAAAAAGAAATTTCATCGACTTACCCAGAGGAAGTTTGAAAGAGTCGTGGGGTCGCGGGTCCAGGGCAGCACCTATTCCGGCTGGAAAATTGGGTGGAAGAAGTGGTCTTGGAAAACCAAACGGAGCAAAAGGACCTGCATGACCAGATAGATAATCTGGGTGGGTTAAATAAAGGCAAAAATAAGTTTTTATACATCAGACATTTTAGTTGAATCCTTAATTCTATTGACAATGCCTGGCAAATTCCTAGAAAAGTTTCAAGATGTTGAAGAGGCTGGGGCAAACTCAGACTTTAGCCTGACTTTTATTTATGAGACTGAATTTTATGTGAGATCACCCTTGTCCAATAACGAGATTCTACTCGTGGCATCTTATCAATACTGATGAAACCTTGTCATTTATCTAAAATCTCGCCTTCAACTGCGTAATTCAAAGGTACAAAAGGCTACCGAGACGGTACCACACACCATCAAGGGAAACCCAAACCAAATTTTTTTACGTTCGCCTGGATAGCAGTATATCAAAGAATGAGGGAAAATCAGAGAAAAACTTGTCTTTGCTCGAGTCTGTTCACAATACATTATATTTTTTACGACTGTGAGAAAAGTTTCTTGTCTTTAAAAAATATAATGCAGACAGACTGTAAAAAGTTTTACTCCCTTTTTTATCCTCTTCACTTGGGCCAATTTTTAGAGTTTGACTTTAGCGAAAAGAAAGATGATGTTTGAATGGAAGGAAATGAAGCAGGAGAAAAGGAGAAAGACGATCGTAAAAAATATGATATTGTGCCGTGTGTGGAGAGTGGATGATGGTCGCCTCGTTGTCGTCAGTCATCAGCTCGGTTGATTCTTTTGGTTTGGTCTTGTTTTCCTACAAACAACTGCTGACTTGACTGACTGATGATGACATGACAATTTTGTTGAGAGACGAGCGAGAAAGTTGATGACGATGATGACAATTCCCCAGTTTTTTGTTTTCTGGTTTGCCCCAAAATAAGCCAAGTCGTAATCATAAAACTATGTTGTGTATGGGATGTGATATGAAAAATAATGAAAGTGCCGGGGAGAAAAGTAAAAGTTGTGATGTGATGATACATGATGTGATGTGTGATGTGCTCGAAACTGGGATGTGCAATAAGTCTTTATATTATTACCCAGTCAATCTAATAAACTCGTCTTTTCCCTCTTCATAATTTATTTCTTAGAAAAAAATCCATGTTTCAATGCACGGGGAAAAATTGAAGGACAGTGGTTGTGAAGGAGGAAGAGCCAATAAACTCGACTTCTTGTTTCGTCCTTTTGTTGTGAAAATGAGGAATGTTCGTACGCCTGGATGAATGGTTTGCACGGTGGCTTAACTTTGACTACTTTCTTATTCGACTGTTGTGCATAATATTCCATATAAGGATCTGCTTTTGCTCCTTTTTTCTGTCATGTGTGCGCATTAAAGCAAATTGGGTTCAGTCGCAGAAAATCAAAATCATGGTTCGTTTCATTCGTCCCTTTTTATTCTGTTTTCCCCTGCTTACTGGTGGGTAGGAATGATGCGATGGAACAAGCAATAAATGAACACACATGGATGCCGCTACTCTATGTACTACTATTACAGGCCTGGCGGGAAATTTAAAATTCTCTTACGTGTCTTACTCCGGGGTTCGCGCGGTCCATCTACGGTAACCTGCAGAGAAAGAGAGATCAGAGGTCAAAGTGGGTCTTACGTAACCAACTGGAAGGTTCCTGTACATTTGGTGAATAACTCCCGATCTGTTTGGGGTTAAGTGATATAATGTGTTTGAAAGCAATTCTGTATTCGAACACCCACCAGTTGCCACCTACCTCCTGCTTCTAATAATAATTTTTTTATTATTCATTTATTTCGGAACTTTGGAGCCCCAATTAGGTAACATGGCCTAAATCTGATCATAATTGCAATGCTTTTAATTTGCTTTTTATCTCGAGTGTTTTCGCTGCAATTTCGCAAAAAAATAAAACAACGACAGATGCCCTCATTAAAAATAAAGTGGAAATGCATTATACCTCTCCCTTCGGAAGCAAAGTATTTACTTTCGTTGTGGATCGTTCTTCATGCGAAAAGAGAGGTGGGTGCATAAAAGGTGCATAATGTATCACGATGACGTAGAGAGAGCTTATAAACACTGGACAATGTTGTTTTTATTTTTCGTTTTTTATTATCAATTCATTGACATGTATGTTCAATTTAAATCGTTCTCCCTAACTCCCTAATGGCTTTGGCATCAAAATACAACTCGACATTTTGATAACATGATGGGGTTCAGCTTGTATCAAGTTTGTTGTTGCAGTATATTTTATGAAGTGTTCTTCGAATTAAATCAACTCTTGCCCCGCACCCGGAAGGGAGTTATTTACCGTAACTGTCTCTTTTGTATCGATTATTTAAAATGTTGTATCTTACCTTGATCGCTTTGTTGTATGTGGTCACCAGAGGGGGCATACATCCTACTGTAATGGTTAATGTAAATGATTTCCCTGTTGTAGTTGAGGAGAAGAATGAAAAAATGAATACAATACCAGAGGATGCAACCATTAAGAATTGTACTTTTGTATGAAAGATATGCATCAGTAATTTTGACTTGCTTCAAGACACGTACTTAAAACATCATCACATTTCAAGTAAAAAGAATTATTTTCTTCCGCCAGAAAGTAATTCTTTCGATTCGCTTAACCAAGAAAATTTATTTAATGCAACTTACACTTACCACGACCTGACCTTCCCACAAATCTGAGGTCATTGAACTTTGCGATGCTGTTCTTCATGATTGCAGTGGCGTTGCGTAATTCACCTGTAACAACCGGAGAGCATTGTGATTAAAGTAAAACATTTAAATGACAAGTTAAATAGTCGGTTATTTCGTTAAACACATACCACAAAAATTTTCATCATTGCCAGCGCGCACCTACAGAGAAAGATAGGTCAAAGTGTGTCAAAACTAACTCGGCTTGTTTATTTGCTACGGATTTTACTGTTTTTTATATGAAGAACGAACCGTTACAATTGTTCCGTCCATCACATCCCCCAAAGCAATGACTTTGAAGGCTATTGGTAGCGTCTTATTCGAACGCCAATGGTTTGGGAGCACGGTACATATGAGGTTTGGCGAGCCTGTTCTTACAAGCTCGCCGCCTGGTAAGAGGAGAGGAGAGCAGGAGAGATGTTTAATGAATGAAATTAGCCGTATACTGAATTTATTAACAATTTGACAAAAATTATTACCTGGAGCTTCATTAATCATTTCGGACAATAATCTTTCCGTCATTAACTGCAAATAAAAGGTTTAATGTTGAAGTTTCATTTAAAGCCTGCTATTTTTACCCTTGGAAAATGCTCACGATCGTTAACTGCTGGTAAATCAATTTTAAATTTTAAATGGAAATTAAACTTACAGGCGGAAGGGTCGTTGGGAAGAAAGCTGTGTTGCCGACCATCATACTTAATTTGTGTTTTGTTGCCGTTTCAGATCAAAAAATAGTTTAATCTAAAAGGGAGAATGTGGCGTTGGTCATTCCAGGGGCGAAAAGTTTATCGGAAATGATTATCTCAACTGAACCCAGAAACTGACCATAACCACAAGAGTAACAGTAAGAAGAAAGCACAGTCCCATATTTCACTCAACACAGCTCTCGCTCAGAAAGTCACAGCATTCACCAAACTTTTGAGAGAGTGGTGCACTTTCCCCGAGTCTCACAAATGACCTAATGCAAAGTTTATTACCACAAAAACCACAAGTGGATGGGGCGAAAAGAAACTAGCTCTTTTCCAAGTTTAGACTAAGGAAAAAAGTCGGAATTTTTTCACTGCTTTCTCCACAAACAAAAAATTCTGAGCTACAGGTTGATTTCCTTTTCGTTTGGAAACTTTCGCTCGATTTTTTTTGTCAGTTTATCTTTGTTCGCCCAGGCTGTCAGGATTTCTTTCCGTTGACTACTAGAGAATTGGAGTCAAGATCACTTTGCGGTTTTCCGATGGTATTCAGTCGTGCGGTCTCTTTTGCTGCTTTAACGTGTCTGTGTCGCTTCCTCTCTTCGCACTTCACATTAGATTTTGACCTTGCGTTATTTTATTTAATAGTAATTTTTTGAAAATCGAAACACTGTGTAATTTGTGAAGATTATATTAAAGCTAGATAAAACTTGGTTTTGCAGAAAAATTAAAGATTTGTGTTGGTATTTTAAGAAGAAATCTCAGATTGCACCATAGCCCGATCAAAAAATTGGTGACCGTAATGCTCACCTAAACTCTCTCACCACGAAACACACAAGCACACATTAAAGTCAAAGACTCCTAATTTTTTCTTCTCTCGTTGTTCCTCTCTCTCCATGTTTTTTACAACTCCACATCCACAATAACCAAAAAAGAGATTTTGAATGAGGCTTGTTCCCCACAACAGATTGACATATAAGGCTCTTTTTTCTTGCCTGGTTTGGTTTTTTGCTGGGCTGGCTAAGGCTGGATATAATATTATGGTAAAGTTATACCGAAAGAGCATTTTTTTCTTTCCTTCTTTTTTATGGAGAACCTCGAAACAGCCCAAGCCTCTAACCAAGGAAAAGCCCAAGAAAGCTACCACACACAAAACAGCCACACACACACATAAGTACAGCAAAAGCATCCATAATATAGAAGGGAGAAAAAATATATAGAAAGGAGCATCAGCATCATCATCATGCTTCAGCCTTGTTGTATACCACACACAGCCCCAAAAAATGCCCAACTTTTATTCATACATTTAAATATACTTACTTTTTACTCAGCATAATCATCATCGTAGTAGTAAGTAAGAAGGAAAAGTAGAAAAGACGTGAACGTGGGTATAGCAGCAGCAGGAGACGATTTTTATATCAAATACCTACAAGGAACGGAAGGAGGAGGAAAAATACAAGGAGATCGCAATTTTTATAGTCATCTAATGCTGAACTCTCTCTCTCTTTCGCTCTTCTGTCTCTGACTACTGATTATTATGATGCAGAGCAGGAGTGAGAAAAGAGCACGGCGTGCCGCACCGCACACACACATAGTAGTAATTTTTGGCTCCCCAACATAGAAAGATTTTTTGGCTGGCCAGAAAAAGGAGGGATGTTTTTGGGGTGTGAAGAAGAAGTGGAAAAAGAAAGAATGAAAGAAAGAAAGAAAAGAAGGCTGCTTTGCTTGCACACATAGGCATACCATATTATTATCATGGTGGAAAAACAAGAGTCGTGTCCCCGCTCTCCTTCTCATCATCATTCTCATTCCCGTTACCTACCAATTTCAGAGAAAGAAAAAGGAAAAGCTTCGTATCGCCGCATTTGAAAGCAAAGCAAGGGAAACGCAAGCAGTCGACTGCTGACAAAGTGAAACCTGGGAATGTGTAGCATTCCTCTAACTAAAAATGTAACGGGAGTGAGTAATCGCGGCAAGAAGGAACGGTGTGTGGCTGTACCTTTTTCGTGGTGATATCGTGGTACTCGTCGTGTGGTACTACACAACACTATATAGAAGTGGTGGTTCGTTTCGTGGCGACTGTTTGTGTGCTCCGTCTCCCTCACTCACTCTCACTCACTTCCTCCTTTCAGTTCACATGTTCGGAAAGAGGGGAAAGGCAGACAAGAAAAATACAGAGTAGCAAAAGCTGCAGAAGGAGAAAAATACTCGAATCTGTATTATTACTTACTACGAAATACGTCATCTTATTCTTTCCTTGATTGCAATTGCAATCGCTATCACACTCCAACCTCGCAGTGTATTTTTAAGTTATGCTTTTTATTTTCGGCAACTGAGAATCAAGTAGCAAGGGAAGAAAGTGCAGAGTTGATGTTCTATTACGGGTTGAAATTTTCGATTGCTTCTGATTCTCATGGACTGCATTGCAACCCCTAAAAGAATTGTACATATATTGCAGATGTGCTTGGTTGTGTGGTATGACGCAGAAGAGAGATGATGACGACCGTCGCGGTGGTGGTGATGGTGCTGTGGTGGTGGTAGTGTGGTGGATGCGAAGGTTTTATATCTTTTACTCGTTGTGCATTAGTAAAAAATGTGATGGGACAGAGGACCGAGTGGTACACCCTGACATTGCTCAAAAACTCGGGCTTGTTTAGAAAGCAGAATATTGTCTCTTGATTTAGTTTTCTCCGCGACACCGTCAAGGTCGGTAATCGGCAGTATGCAGCTCTGACTGTAGCTTATGGCTCAGCACTTCTTTACTTATTTTTAAATATTTTTAGATGTATCAATACTATCAATAAATACATTATTATTTAGATTTGTTCTTGCATGCTTGCTGAAAAGAGAAAGTATTTTTAATGTACCTACACATCGGCGATCATTTTCTTAACAATCCGCTTTTTGAATAGTTACGTAAAGTTCCATTTTAACAACCTTCTTTTTACGCCGTAATGAAGGCATGATGATGAAATGTGTCTGGGATAAAATTTTCTTTGCTCACAATAATTTATTGTCCAAGCCTCTGAAAAGAGTTTATGTGCACCTGTTGACTTTTCCCGAGAAGAAAGCAAGTCGGCAGTAAAAATTATTAGAGCGATGTAATATTTCCAAGTGTGTAGGTAGCGCTACCTTCCTCATGTATGCGTGTGCAGTGCACACTGGCTTGTTATCCGTTAATATATTCCATTCACCTTTCTCTTTCATGTCGTTGGTGGCTCTCTTTTGGGGGTAGGTTTTGTTGGTTGGCGTATCGAACCACACTACTGGTCTTGGCGGTGGTGTGGGCGGTGGTAAAAAAGTATATAAGACAACAAAAAATATGCACATAATAAGGCATGGCGTGGGCATTCGTTCTGTGGAAAAAGCATGGCAAGAGAAAATTTCGTTCCTTCTTGGTATGTTGGACAGATATAAAAAAGTGATATAACGTAGAATGGGGAATATTATAATTCATGATGCGAGTAGTCTGTGTTTGCAATGTGTGGAGAAGACGTAAGGAAAAGGAGGAGAAAGCAGAAGGAAGCCAGAGAAAGGAGGCGGATTTTCTTTCCATTTCTGCACATAAGAAGAAGGAAAAAAGCGGAGAAAGTCGGACTGCTTCTGGTGCTGCTCTGTTATACCCCACAACGGCAGCGGTTCCAAGGATGGCTAGCCAAAAATAGTGGTTGAGCAGACAGGAGGAAGAGATAGAGACTGAGAAGAGAGAGAAAGACGCATTCATTTGGAAGCTTCTCTGTGTTATGTATGTGTGTGCAGAGTACATTACGTCCTCGGTCTGGTCTGGTGTTGGTAAGTATATTAGAGAAAGAAGTGAAAGCATGAGAAGCAGAAGAAGTGAAGTAAAAGGAGCAGCTGGAGAAACACTGCGAGTGAAAAAAACTGTATATAATAATATCGCAAAGGGAGATACTTGAGGGATTTGAGGCTTGCGCTGAGGCATACCTAACCTAAAACCTGGCCTGGCTCTAAACTTGGCCTATGCTGTTTTGCACACATCTTGTCTCGGAAATCTTCGTCTCATCTCCGTCCACACTTTCACTCTAGTGTCGTCGTCGTCTTCTTCTTCTTTTGCTTTTCCTTCTTCGTCTCCGTGTACTGCTCGCTGGCGAAGCGATGGCAGGGAAAGAGAAAGGAAGCTTGTTCATTTTTTCCCTTATGACCCCATTTCGGGGCTAGCCAAAGCAATCCTGTTTCAGCCAAGAATACGTGGTCGTAGTTTTTGGTTTGGTTAGCCAAGCCAAGCCTTGCCTTGCCAAGAGAGAATGCTTCCTTCAGTGACGGAGCAGCAGAGAGGCTGCAGCTGTGCTCCGCTCGTTCATATTTTAGGCTAGCCAAGCTCGTGTGCAACCAAAAAACGTGGTTCCATTTGAGGATAACCCCTAACTCCCTCCATCTATGTACTTCAGCACCGACCGAGTCGGGGAAAATGGTGAAACCTCCATAGTTAATACATGTTCCATGTCTCACTCATTCTCCGCTTTTCCACCATTCCCAAATATCTTCTCTACATATCACGTTACATAATTCAAACGTAGTACCTTGTAAAAGTCTTTCAGGACTACACAATATCTGCCTTCCTGCCGTAACGCACGTCAGTTCTTCCTGAAGTGCTGCAAATTATTATTTTATCATTTTTCCCTTTCCCCGCTTTCTTGTCCAGTCGCACACTTGTTTGTGTCATATACGTATATAATCGTATGTGCTTCTATTGTGCACACACAAGTTTCTAAAGTAGTAATGGTACAACAAATTGCTTGTTCTCTCCAGAGGAAATCTGGAACCGAGGCACACTCTACCTAAATTCGAACGAGTAGAGGCGTGAAGAAATAGAGACTTGTGTGTGACATGACATGATTTCATGATGGGATATTACATTACGAAGTCGCACGTACTTTAAAGGATCACTTATTGCATATCACCTTTCCGAAAGCGTGGAAAGTGACACTTTGTATTATTATTACGATCACTTGACTCAACTTACTCGCTTTTCAACCGAGAATAAAAAACGAAGTGTGCAGCAGCAGCATTGGAAACTGCAGTCAGTCTGCTCATTTTAAAAGTCTTTCCCTCTCCCCTTTCTCTGTCTCGAGAAAAAGAAAAAGCCGACACATATGAACATGGCGATGATGATATGATATGACGATGACAAGAAAGGAGGAAGGAAGGAAGGAAAAAGAAGAGGATATCGGATGACAAGAATGACACATGTTTCAAAATGCGATCAAGCAGCACCCTAATTTCCTCTGTGAATTGGATCCTCTTTCTCTGACTTTTTTTGTTAAACTTCTTTTGAAGTATTTTTTAGCTTTTCCTCCTCGTTTGTTTGTCGTGACAAAAATATTATTTCTTTCTCTCTTTCACTTCTCTCTCTCTCTCGCTTACCCTGATCTCTCCCTTCTGCTCTCTTTGCCAGTGAAGTGAAGTTTTTTTCTGGAAAGAGAGTCAGAAAAAAAGAGGAAGGAGATTTCTTTGTGTACATTTCTACTTACTTATTTTCTCCTTTTTATTATTTTTCCCTTTTTTATTTTTTAAAAATATATGTACTACGGTGTCTCCTGCTGTGTACAATAGGAATGTGTTTATATAATGATACGAAATGAATGCCCTTGTATTTTAGTGTGCTTTTGAACACACTTTTACTGTTTCACCATGCTTATTCAGTAAGCATTTTTATTTAACTTTTTCCACTTTTTTTTCTCCCCTTCTATTAAAAAAGTAAGTGAGTGGGTGACTGGATGAAGCGAGCGGAGAGTGGCTTTGTAAATATGGATACTACTTTAGAAGAAGTGAAACAAGCTGTTGTGCAGCAGTATAAACCATCAAATTGTCATAAGTCTTTTTCAACTACATCATATTTTTATGATGAAGAGGAAAATCTACGCATTTTAACTTTTTAACCCTTTTGCTTTCATGTAGTAAATTAGGAGTATAGTTGGATAATTAAGATAGAGAATATAACTCGCTGCTTTCTTTTCTACCCACGTCCAATATTTTTTAAACATTTTTTCTTTCTCAACTTTCATCAAAGGAAGTTTTTTTAATTGTGAAAGATTAATTTTGAGCATAAAATTATAAAAGGGTTCAATTGGATACTTATGTGTTACATTGTTACTGATACACTGTTGAACTACTAAATTATTTCGTGTTTCTTTTTATTGACCAAATAAACGCAAGATGGTTTGGAAAGATACCACTTTTGTTGATTGAGGACAGCATGATACAGGAACAAATGTCGTGTTCACACCTGTCTTTATCTGTATAACTTTACACAAATGCTTGTTATCATGTAGTTAATCGATACAATCAAGGAACAATCAACGTCCAATTTATTAAACTGTATGAGAATGGCAAACAACGCGATACTGCTTATTTATTAAAACATAAACTGTGTGCATGTGTGTGCACACACACGACGCAATTATGGCCGATATGGTAGACCGAAGGCAAGCTTCCTCCCAAAACCGAAACACAACCAAATCAGCCTACCTTTTTTGGTGAATTGGTCTACCAGGCTCATCAAGAAGCAAACCTTGTTAATCCCAACTCTGTCTTGGAATAGAAAACTAATGTATGCTACACATGCATGTCACCTGCTCTCCTATGACGAAAAGTTCATTTTCCCTGCATTATCTGGATAACTCCATCATATCATAGCTATTCACCAGTATTTTCACATATTTTTCCCTCTTGTTGTATTTTTCTTTTCCCCTTCCATTTTTTTCATTTCCTCACCTCGCAACGACTGTGACTGTGACTCCGACCCTCCTTCATAGATTTCCTAGTTTCCATTTTGTCAGAGTAAAGAAACATCAAAAAGTAAACAATAATTTCACAACATAATAAGCAAACAGACGCAGAACGAGAAAAAAACAGCTCATCATCTTGTCAATATTTCATACACTTATGCATTGTAAATGGAAATGTGAGTGTTGCATAAATAGAAAAAAATGAAAAAGAAAGCAATGCATTCATGAACCTTGCCTAGAAATGTAAAGCTTACGTCTGGAGAAAATTCCCGAGAGAATTTTTTTTTGAAAACGCCTTTTTTCTTCAAGTAAGTAGCGTAGAGAAATGTGATGCATTCTCTCTCTCTCTCACCATAGCAGAACGATGTTGGTGGTCCTTGTCATCTTCGTGCATACACACGATGGTAATAAAATATTCAACTCTTTTTGAAAGTTTTAGGGAAAGAAGAATGCAAATAGAAAAGGCAGTACGTCAATATTATGCAATGTCATGTCATCATTATTTCGTCATTCGTCATGCTTTACATTTTGTTGGGACAAAATGATAAAATAAAATGCTGGTAGTAGTTTTATATTTATCTGGCTCCTGGTGTGTGCAACATGAAAAAGGACATGAAGGTTGTGCCATCATAACATGAATGATGCATGACTGGTTGAACAATAAATACACAATGACATGGCAGCCGTTGAAAAACGGTACTGCGCTACTTAAGCTTTAAGCGAGTGAGTAGACAGTCACAAGTGGAAGCGAATCAAGTGAATGGCAAAGCCAATAAAAGTTGTATTCAAATTTGACTCAATTCAACTTTTATCCTGAATGTAGTTGATGTATTCGGTGAGCTCTCTACTCTTTACAGTGAACCCACCTCTCAATTTAAAATTTGCTTTTGGTGACTTTCTTCGTTTGTTGATCTTTCCCTCCTTCCTTATTTGTTCCGGGTCTGGAAAGTTTGTCGAGTGGGTACGTACGTATTAAATGCCAAGTGGAGCCAGAAAATATTTCACATATTAGAAAGCGATAAACACAATGATTTCCGTGAATCCTGTAAAATTCATATTGAGCTATTTGAAAATATAAAATTAAAAGGTTCCTTGTGCTTCGATAGAATGTAATAATGCTTGCAAGTGAACTGGATGACACTGAGAAAGAGATCACTGTGACAGTAACATCAGTTTACGATTTTAGGAGCAGCGAGTCCATCCACGTCATGTCATTTGCTGGGCAAAGGTGGCCTTGACGTTCTTCGTGTTTGTTACAATTGTACAGAGAAAGATTTTCCTTTTGCTGCTAGAAATGAAGAGACAACAGACAGGGGGAAAGGTGGAATGAAAGAAACCCGGTAGAGAAAAGATTTTTTTACATTTCAAGCTTACAATTTTCACATGATTTATTGAGTCTAGGCGTGTTCGTACCATGTACTACTTCGCACCTGCGGAAAGTTCGTACCACTTTTTTTCGTACCAGTGAAAGTTCGCACCACGACTTTTCATACCAGTGAAGGTTCGCACCACG
>VYYJ01002858.1:0-19128 GCA_021029165.1 Cyphoderus albinus | reverse complement strand
CCAGTCTTCGTTTTTCACCATTAGTAGTTACCACAAAAAGTGGGAAGGGCAGTCTAGAAAAACAAGGTTTAATATTTCCTCGTTAGTTAGTCTGGCATAAAATGCATATTAATCGAATAGTGAAATCTGAAAGTACATGTTTTATTGCCAAATGAACATGCCCATTTTACAATATAAGTATAGCTATTGAACAACCATCATCAGATACAAAAAATTGTAGGTACTTACGGAACAAAACTGTTTGAAATTTAGTGTTAATAAGTATAACCAGGCTTGTCGACAGCTATGGGCAAATTAGATTGGATCCCGCCTCAGAAGCGATAACAATGTAAACACGGGGGCAAGTAAGCTGGCGCTGGCACTCACAGGCTCTACTTCTGAAACAGGTAGTTTACGGATTCTTGTAAAATGCACTTCTCAGTGGTGCAAAGTGTTTTTCTGCAGATAAGTATCACACAATATTTGTTTACTTTGAGTATTCGTCATCTTTTAATGCTCTCTTCAAAAGTTGAAGTGATGCTCCTGCACTATATTTACTGATCATGACTCGAGGCAGGGTCATATATCGAACATTTTGACTTGAGCTGCAAAAGTTATCTTCAACACAATGTTTTATTTTATTGGGAGGAGGAAAGAAAAAAACATTGATAATGAATAATGTTTTTCTAGGTACATAAGAGGTAAACAGATACTTCAGTTAGATAACTCCGAAGCTCTTTTCAAACGTTGAAAGATATTGAAAAATGGTTTAAAAAATTAACACAAATAATGGCATACGAAGCAATGGCAAAATCATAAAGATCTATTCGAGGTTGATGAAATAACAGCAAGAATTTATTCCACAACCATTGCAACCCATCGGTACATAATATACAACGCTTAATATATTAACCGTCGGCAGTACACTTGAGATAAAAATACCAACTACGTATGTCGAATTATAGCATAATACACGTAGCCAGTGAATGATAGTGGCACACGGTTAAGACTTAGAGTGAGATCCCTTTTACAAACACCGTTTTGGTCATTTGAAGAAACCCCGGATTCCAAGATCACATCCTGAGATAGTCAATGAAATGGGATAGTTTATGACGAGTGATTGCTTACCATATTTGCTCACTTAATTCTGCTCCTGGTGAACTGCTGGTTGGTGGCTGCGAGTTAAGCTGAAGCTGGTTACTCTAGCTGCTTATCTGATTACAATTCCAGAAGGGTGAAGTACATTTTTCCTTTCCACCCTCTCCATTTTGTTAGGTTACTTTACAGAACTATTTCAATCTTTAGAAAACCCATTTTATCGCAACATTTTATCAAATATTTATTTCAACGATAAAAAGTAGAATGTGAATGTGACTTTTATTTTTTATTATGGAGATTAGTAGACCATAGCAGATTTTTATTATGATCTACTGTTGCGTACATCTATCTTCCTAACCATTGTACTTTTGTGTTGTTCATTAAACTTGGATAAACTCATTAACAAATAAGGGATGTGAAATACACTTTGACATTTCTTGAGACTCAACTTAATCTAAAACGATGTGCACTTTCATTTCATCTGTGTTGATTATAACTACTGCTGTGCCGTTGATCGGTTGATTTAAAAGGTGAATGAATGGTAATTTAACTAACAAAGTATAAAGATTAATATAACTAAAATTGAGATAAAAGTCACTTCCTCCTATTGGTGTGTGAGAATAGCGATATAGAAAGTTTTAGAAAATTAAGGTGCGCATATTCTTAGTAATCATACATTGTATAGTTGCATTTATTATTACGTTTTATACAACAAGATCAAGGAAAATCTGAAAAATACACGTTGGAATGTAAAAGAAAACTTTTGTGCTAATTGAAGGTTTTCAACGATTTTAGATTCCCTCGGATCAGTTTGAACAGTACAAGCACAACTGCTGAACCACGGGACTTTTTGTAAGGTATACTTGATGATTTTAGATTATTAAATAGTTTGTGAAAATATGTAGTAGATGAAATCTGACTTTTTATTTCACTCATTTTACTACAGGAAATAAAAAGCTTAAAATGCAGATTTATTATTCCACCGGTAAACGAGTTTGTATGGCAGGTATAATAATGATAGCAGGAAGCGTAAAGGAGAGCATTTTTTTTCAGCTTGCCTTTTGCTATCTTCTAGAAATTCCAAAGAAGGGTGGCACCCTAAATGTTAATAAAAATAACATTTTTTATCCAGCTTGGGCGTAAACTTTTCCTTTTTGTCTGCTCGTCTGTCTACTTACTTGCTTTTACCGTGGCGAGCTTGTGTTTTTGTAGTGAGCATTCACAATCACGCTCAGTGCGGACAGGTAGGTAATACGCACACTTTGAAATGTTGCATGGATGCAGCAAAGCTTCACCTATTTCCATAAGTCGTTCGCTGCACCGTCGAGCGTCGCAAGCAAGCAAAGCCTGTCTCCAAGTTCACTGTTTTGTGGATAATTAAGGTGATGACCACGGAGTAAGAAAAATATTCTATGGCAATTCATTCTATTCCCAGCCCTTTTCTCGCATTCTCTGTCATTTAAAGTGGGAGAGACAGTGTTTAGCTATAGATTGTTTAGTGGGAAATGACTGTCGTAGATCAGCAGAGGTGATGATGTGAATTGTGAATTTTAGATTCTAAAGTATGCAGCCTTGGAGGCAGGCACTGTAAACGTTAATACTTTGAACGGTGACATTGGCGCATGCTTCCCTATCTTATTTTTCTTAGACTATCAAAAGTATTCCTTTTATGCCACCTTTGATTATCTTCAAAAACAAAAAAGCTTCTACAGTGCATTTTCTTTGATTAAAATCTCTGATTTTGACGAAAGGGCGACTGATGTTTATCTTTAAAACCGCGACTGAAAAGGCGTTATTTCTTACGCAGCATTATGTAGAATGTGCATTCCAAATTAGCATTAACTATTTGGTTTCTACGTACATAGCGTAGCAGTAATGAGGGACTTGGCACGGACAGGCTCGTTTGGTGTCGTTTATGTAAGTTGTATTTGAGACTTTCTAATCACAAAAAGTGTTCATTCGGGACACTTTGTAAAAACGTCTCAAGGAATATAAATGGACATTTGCTTTCAACAGATTGGGGATCGCGTTATTCTCAGCATCAGCGGTGGAATATTATAATAACTTTATTTATGAAGATGTCAATACCAGTAATACAATGAAGTCAGACAGGGGAATGAGCAAGCAAATTTAACAATGCAACGCAGGCCAGAGATGCGGACGTCCAGTGGTTGATAAAACAATAAGAAATTGTTACTTCATTTCAACCATGAAAAAGGGCTGGTTTTTACTTGCCAATTGAAGTTCGTGTCGACATCACACAATAAACAACAGCAGGGATTTTTATAATGTATGTGAACATTCATTAGAAAATCAACCATTTAATTCTCGCTTTTCTTCAACATTCTTTTCACGCTGCAGCCAACTATCAATACAAGAAACAACTTAATGATTACGAATTTTGAATTGCTGAGCTCCAAACTCAAAAACCATTGCAAAATATGTACATATTACAACCGTACCAAAATTTTATATAAACTTGACTTCAACTTTTATACATTGCACCTTAAACATTGGTAGATTTGTATTCTTTGTGACTGAAAGTCGCAGATTCAAATGGTTCTTAAATGACAATTTAATTCTTACTGTATTACAAATAAAATGCTTATCAACAATCAACATGGATTATACATTGAATTGTAGAAAGAAACGCATCACAACCACAGTCGCACCTGCAGTTGTGTATTTAATGTATGTAGGTGTTTATAAACACTAAGATCCATTTCATACCGCCGACTGCCGACTTTCACAAAGACAGATAGAGATAGAGGCGTTGCTGAGAGCAATCAGCTAACAAGTTTATTCGTGTATACCTAAATTTAACTGCATCGATGGCTCTTTCGGTTATCCATCAAAGCATACAGCAACATGGTAAAGTTGAGCAGCTGAAGAACAGACACATCTCTTCATCAAAGTCACACGTGAAGCAGTGCAAATATAGCTGACAAGGATTGCAAAGTTGCATAAATATTAAACTGGCAACATCATTTTCCATTTCTGGATGGTTTTAAAATAAATTACAGGTATGTCTTTGTATGTACGCAGTACGCGATGCAGCGTAAAATATGCGTTTAAAATTCTTAGTTCTTAAAGACTTTGGTATTTATATTTCTTCTTGTGTTTATACAAGCTTATATGCTCAATGTATGGTATTTTTTCACCTATACACTTTGTGTTTGACGAGCACTTCCAATTTTGGAAGTCACCTTCTCATTGATCCCAAAGGGTTTTACTTTTACGCATTTTGTACAATGCTTACATCCTGAATGCATTTATTCCGAATAGTCAGTGTGAGTGTAAGAGTACGTAAGAATTCTAGGAATAGAGTATCCACGAATTTTATGCTATTAAAAAAAATATTACGCAAAACTTTACAGGGGTGATGAGCTAAAGGTACAAACTGTTGTTGCTAGTTGTTATTACATGTAATGTAAACTTCAAACGGTGACATTATGTAACTCACTATACATAGGAATCCTTCTTTGAACAATCGACATGACTTTATTATTGTCATGCGCAAACTAGAAGAATGACTACGCTTTAAAGGTATCAGACACATTTGGAAATGCAAATATAATTTGATGTGTGAATTGCCCATTTCAGACATTTATTTTTTATGAAATATCATTCACCCTAACTTGTTTATTATGTAAAACGCAATTTATGAAATTGTTAAGGAAAAATACACTATACTGCAAAAGCGGTCGACTTTGTCTTTCCTTAAAAATTCTTCCTATGTAAATAAGTTGTTGTCCAATGAATCAAATATAAATTATAAAATAGACAATTGTCAATAATAGACTCTTTCTGTGTGCAACGATAAATCATGGGAGTCCATCGTTAGTTCAGCAAGGTCGTGTGTAAGAACTAAGAAGATAAAACAGCCTTTCTGATTGTAGTAATGCCTTTGTGACATGATATTTTTCAAATATTACTAAATCGTCCATCCTCCTGACGGATTCATTAATTTTTTGACTCGACAAAAAACAATGCAACGATGGTAGACATTTGCATGTGTCATAAGTCCAACAACAACAAAACAAAATGCAACGATATTTGTTAATGTGAAACTAAAGTTTAGCTTGATTTCATAGTTAGACCTCAGAGATTTTGTCCTGGTCAACTGACAACTGGTTTTAAGATGCCAGCCAAATTGTTTCCATTTATAGGTTAATGCAAAAACAAACAAAGGACTACTTTGACTTGACGAAAAAGTTCAAAATGGGATACAATAAAGTAACAAAGCAAGTGAAATATTAACATTAACAATATTAAAAATTTGGCAGCTTGGAAGCGACTGCTTGCATTTGGACAGTATTATTGTTGTGAAACTTAATTTACGGCCAGTTTCATGGAAAATTTGCATTTGGTGGGCGGTTTAAGCGACAAAACTTCAGGCACAATTATATTAACTTATGATATTTGCAGATTTGAATGCGCATCTACTGTTTATCTACAAATGAGTGGGCTATTAATTTATTAGAAACAGGATTTATCATGGATTCTGCAAGATCAATAAATGCATGAAAACTGACGTTTGTTTTAAACATCTCAATTCGAATAAATAATTTTTGCATTACAATAATTAAAATACTTTAGAATTAATTCATATTATCAGAGGCCAATTTCAGACATCAAACTACTCACAGATCCCCTAACTTCTGCAGCAGTTCCAGAAATTATTTCCCATGCTCAGGGCAATATTATTATTTTCTGCTGTGTACCTACAAGATCGACCGTAAAATGCCTTTTTGAATCCTTAAAGAGAAATTCTGCGTATTGAATCTTAGACGGGGTCCCTCCCTTTAAAGCTTTATAAAAGTTCGACTTTTCTTTTTCCCATGCAAAGGGATAATTACACGCTTGTTTTCAATTCATTTTACTTGATACGGTAAATATAATGTAATGTGAGCTGTTCGTCGGTTGTACACTGCCTGTCAGTATTTATCGTCGGCAAAGCATTCTAATAAACAATTCAATGTAGCATGTAGTTGCTTCGCATAAGCAAAGCTATACAAATCAGCACTAGTGATAACGTCGGAAAGAAGAGGACGGACTAGTGAACGGTCGAGAGACGAACGAACGACCGATGATCAATTAATTAGCAGATGGTTGTCAGATTTAATTAATGACGGTTATTGCTACAATATCCAAGACATCTGTAATAGATGGATGGGTTTAAAAAAAATACTTGGTGCCATGAAGTTTTGTAAAAACTTTTCATGTTAAATATAAACTTCTCTGAAAGACTTCTATTTTGCAATTGTAATGCATGCATATCGCTGCTCATTAATTGTTAAGCATGTAATAAGAGAGAAAATGACGTAGTAAGTTATAGGGCTAATTGTAAGCTAAGGTATGCGAATGCGAAGATTTTTTTTTCTACAATCTTTCTAACGACATACGTAATTATTATTATTTTAAAATCCTCAGTCGGTCATTTCTCGTTCGACGAATCTATCAGAAATATTAATTACCGTACTCCAATAATTAATGCAGAAATATTACTCGTAATATTTCGTGCCGCACAATTCAAGTTTTCTAGCAGATTATTATAAAGAGTTTTTATTTGACTGAGATTTTTTTAAATCAGCAATTATTTCTTTGTAAAGCACACTTTACAAATACAAGTTCAGTGGTCTGTTTCCACTTTAAGTAATACAAATGTTAGATACATAATTGGCTTTCATATTCAGAAAGTTGATAGCTAAAATAAATTAATACGCCGCCTTCTAATTAGCAAAGCCAATAGCAAATTTGTTAAACTCTTTACTTAGTTTTTAGTATTGAGAATGTAAAATAATTTGAAACACTACAATACGAAATTATTTTAAAAATAAATATATCCAATAGAGGATAATCAATTTAAATAATTTAAGTCTGCCAATGAGTTTGGAATTGATGAGGTTAAATAGTCTAAAGAATACATTATTTTAGTAAAATATTTTTACTTGTTGAACCATGTTTGCTACACAGTAAAATTAATTTATTCTGGCTAATTGTAACAATCTATTTTCTTTGAATTTTACTCTCAACTTGACAGTCTCAAGTACCGCTATTGTTGACAAGCTTAGTCACTTTTGCAACAATGAGTTTTTTCATGGATTGCATTATTGGGCGTTTTTAACTCTTTTAAAGGATTTTTACCAACCCATTTACATGACCGATTTTATTTGGTGTGAAAAGCGGCATCTGCGGCATCAAACAATAAAAGCACCATAAAATTACATTTGCGTTCATGCCATAGTGTACCATTTGGATGATTACCCATGATTGAAAAGCTACAATGTACAGAGTACGGAATGAGACGATTCAGAAATGACGAATACAGCCATATAAATGATTCATGTTATCAAAGAGGTGGTAGTTTTGTTGAACATTGTTGCAGGTACATTATTGCAGGTCGTATTCTTATGATTATTTCACCCGAGCTGTATGAATATAGTAATCACGACGTTGCGGAGGTTTCAAGATGAAAGAGGGGGACCTGTTCATGGTCGGTAATTTTCACACCATGAAAATTACTATATTACTCGAAGACACGCACGTAGGCAAGTTCAATTACATAGATTGTTACATACCCATTGCGTTTAAAGACACAAGATGAGCATCCTCGTCATCATCTCAAGATGATGTTACAATAACATTATCCGAAAACATTAGTTAGGCACACATAACTGAATAATATCATGTTTGTTCGCTTGTCGTCTCTGATCTGATGGATTGAATTAAAATTACTGTGGTGGAAAAGAAAAAAAGGTAAATGATACAGTGAATCACTAAGCCAAGACATACTAAGGAGACCGAGGGTACGAATCAGTGCGTCATAATGCGGTCTTTGTAATAAGAAAACCCGTACCTCACCTGAAGGAAATTAAAATAGCAGAAAACGTTTCGAACACTGCATTTAACTGTCAGTTTCCTTATTATCGTTCCCTTTTCATGACGAGGTGTTGATTTCAGTTCACATCATAAAACCAACTCTAAATATTAAAAAAATGTGTTTCACTCACCTGCATGAGGTAGAGTTAGAAGCGCTTTATTTTTCATTATTTTTGTTAATGGGTAGAATGATAACAAGAAGATGAAGGCTGGTTTGTTATGTCCAATGAGTTCATATTACATTTCAAATCTCTCAAAAGTTTGCCTTTTTCTCATTCAACACTTTAACTTCATTAATTATCCCTGCATAAAAAGATTCTCAAGAAGATGAAGAGTTTTCAACAAGACGTCCTGTAATTTTGTTGTAGTACGAGTTATTTGAGGAATTGCAATATTCAAACTGACAAATGTCTGATAAAATGCCAAATAAAAATCAAGCTAAACTTTCCTCAAAATTAAGATTTGACAGGCTGTCAAAGCATGAACGAAGAGGGGTTCAGCTCAGCTTCAGTACCATACCCTTGTAAAAGTTTCTCACTTACTTTCCTTACGCTACAATATGAAGAGACAGTTTCCACGATATTGCTGTTTTAAAAAGTATTTAAAATTCTACTTATTTAATGCGTGCTGTGATGTTTCAGAAGAAAATAATTGCCATTTATTAACTCTGGTTTACGAAAACTTGGTGAGCTTTTTACTTCAAGAGATAAATCTTTTTGTAGGTACAAGAAATTTTGTTCGTTAGAGAAATTCATGGGAGTTGAAAGAATGAAACACGATATAATTTGCTGTTCATTAATATTGGTATGAGCATTTTAAGCTTTATACTACGTGAGATATTGGTTTACTTTACTGCGTCTCTTGTAATGCACCAACTCCCACCACCCATTTAAAATGACGTGTCAAATTTAATAAGCAAAAATAGAAATTATGACTGTCTTTTGATGAATGCTGGGTTGAAGTGAACTTTATCCACTTGCATTGTGGATTACGTTTCAGGTCTACAAAACTACGAGTTCATGCTCAATTAGATTCTTCTGCATGCGTACGCAATCTTTCAAGCCCAAGTGAGAGCCTGTGGTAAGCTGGCAAGTCAGATGAAACTCTGCTGATAACTTCGACTTCGTGCATGTAGGTAAGTAAAGGTAGGTAAATAATATGATTATTTCGTGAAGGAGTTCCTTCATGCAATATGCATGTGGTCTTTCTCTTTCCCATTTCACACAACAGACACTTTAACAAGCTATAATAATAATGTAATAATTTGTAATAATGTAAAATTCGATTCAGGTAACGCTGGAATGAAATGCCAGTGAAGTGATACAAACCCTTGTTGACTCTATGTGACTGCTAAGAGTTCATATGTTGCAAACATAATTTTCTTTTCATTCAAAATTCAAACGAGATGTGATGAAACTTTATACTTTTCCATTGGACTCCAGTCCAATATCACTCATCATAAAGTTTCAGTGATACGGCAGTGGAGGGAGATGATGATTAAACCGGGGTAACAAGGGTCACGTCATGAAAAAGAAAAGCTGCTCATTCATTTAATCATTTCTGCTTGTAGTAATGAACACGCATACACATCGTAACTAACTTTTGTATAATCAGAAAAGCATCTCCACTGACGGCTTATTTGCATTCTGCATTAAAAATGTAAACGAAAGTGAAGTTTCTTTCCATGTTTCCATACAATTTCTTCGTTTTTATCAAAATTTCTATAATACATATATTGAAATGAATAACTTTATGTTAGTCTGGCTTTTAAAAGAGCGGTTCATCTGGCCAAGAAGAGAGAGATACACGAAAGAAAGTGGAGTTCAGTCACTTCAGACGAGCCTGGAAGTGCAAATGTACACTAATCATTAATCACCTCCGAAACAACCTAGAGAAGTCGTCTACTTTCTTTTACGGTAATTTTTTAAAAGAAAACTGAACACTCGATGTTTGGTTGGGCATGTAAGTAAGCTTTAATTTTATAGGGTTCCCTATGTTATAACGCTTTAAATTAAAATACGTGTAGCTAGAAGTAGATTATAAATTTTTTTTCTTGCGTTTTCTTGGACCAGTTTTCTTTAAATGGAACTTGGAATGGGAGATTCCTTTAGATTATGCTTTAACTGTTATCCTCATGCGATTATCGAATGTGAGTTAGAGGAAGATCGAGTGCTTGATGCTTATCAAACTATTCTCTTGGGCAGAGTAAAAGAAGGAAAAGCATTTCGTTTTTAACGAAAAGTGAATTGCGAGATGCGAATGCAGGGAGTCTGGTATCGATCTTCTACTTTCTCTTGATTCATTATTTATTTAATAATATTTTCTGCTTCTACTGTCTGCTTACTTTTTCTTCCACTTAATGCTACTATTTTCTCTGTATACTTACAGATTTTCGGCTTTTGAGCTGCCGCCGTCTGAACAAACTAGAGATCCTGGAGTCGGGATAGATTCTTCCCTTAAACCTTTCTCAACAGGGAATTTTCCCATTCATCTGACTTTCCAAGTTTGTGGCCAATAAACATTTATTATAGGTTTTATATAATAAATCATATATGTACACTCTTGAAGCACCAATAGTATCATCATTAATTTGAATTTTGGATCACTGGGAAAAAAATCCTTTGAAACAATGGTGCAATGTACAATCAAGAAGTTTGTAGAAAAATTGTTGGAAGAATATTGAGTGGGAGTTATGTGTAAATTGGAAGTTTATTCTTTTGTAGCTCACGGTTCACAGCTCACTAGTGCAATGGAATATATATGTTACCACTGTATAGCTGCAATACGTTGAAGTGAGGAATATTTTGGTGACGGCGAGAAAACAGACATTTCAATACTAAACTAGATAAACTTTTTACCAAAACAACATTGTTTCGCAGTATTTTTAATAACTTTTTGGCCATTTTTCGCACTCTATATTTATGATTACCTCCTTTCCTAAGTATGAACAAATTCTGTGATAACAAATGTTTGAAAATCGGGATCTAAAGCAAGAGTTCTAAATGACTAAACACCAGTTCCAACCGAAATGAAAACACTCATTTAACATATACTCTTTCTGCTAAAAGGTCAGAATCTAAAAAGGGCAACTATTTTTATGCTACATATATTTCACTTAATGTTGAAATATCAAGAGCATACAATTTCAACATTAAGTGCAGGGAAACGGAAACCTTTACCTGCTGATGATTGTTCATTTTCATTAACATTTTGTAATTTGTAATTTTGTATTTTGTAATTTGTTTGTATTGTCTTGCTGTAATTAAAATGTCATACGGTGGGTAATGTGGTAAATCTAACCTTTCTGCTTATTACTATGTACTTCAATTTATCTTATGATAAATTATACTCATTAAAGTCGCGTCGGTTTATTTATTTTACTTGAACCGCACGCGCAATCAAGAATATTTGACATGTTTGATTTTAACGAACTGTGGCCTTTGCTTTGGTGGAGTAAATATTGAACAAATTGCTGACATCGACTACCTTCTATTTTTAGAAAAAATTGACAGACTTATGATCAACCGTATTTAGTTGCATTAACTGTAGCTGTAGTTTTTTTATGTGAAGACTTCTTATGATACAACGCTGCAGAAGCTTTCAGTCATTTCCAATAAGACAACAATGATGCAACTAAATCAAACATAAACTGTTTCATGACAAAAATGGAAGCAGAGTGCCTTACTTTATTTTAATAAGTGATATATTAGGCCAGCTTATCACAATGAATCATTCCGAGTGAACAATTGAAAGGCAATCAAGGTACTGTTGCATAAGTTAAAAAGCTTCCCTTGTTTCTTTTTCATGATTTTCCAATTACGTCTGGTTTTATACGATTCCAACAGATAAACAACTTATTGAAACATTTTATTGTTATTAAAAGGGAAAGCAGCATTCGGCATATTTGGCGAATAACAATATCTTGAAACATGTTTACTATCTTGTTAGTGAACTTTGCCAATTATATCAAGTAAAATGATCTTAATCCGGCTGATTGTATTCATCAAATTTAAATAACAGATGCAAAAAATCGACATGCATGATTTGTTCAATGCTACTGTGTTACTTCAATTTCCATCTCCTCCTTTTTGGTAAATGTAGGCATCACAGAAATCTGTTTGTCTTGACTCTTTCTTATCAGATGAAGAAAATTGTAAAACTGTGCCGTGTTCGTATTGTGGACAAGGTAGAGAAATGAGATACTTTTATTTGTTGTGCATTCGTCGAACGAAGCTAACCGACATCATTTTCATCATCGTAATATCTAAGCATAAATAAAGTGGTGACCGCCACTTTTGACTTTATTCAATAACAAGTTGAACTACGAGAAGAGCAATCAGTGAAGAGTGGAGAACAGGTCGTTTAATGAAACTTTGTGTGTGTCTCAGTATTTTACACGGACGTCACATCACAACCAAAAAAGTAGCTTAATATGTAAGCAAAGTAACATCACATCAATCGAGAAACAAGATATTATTGATTCAGTTTCCTTACCAAAACCTCCGCCTACAAATTTTATCGCCACTTTTTATGTATCTATCAGGAGAACAATAGTTCAAGTACTCATCATCGTCAAATGACGAAATGGAAAGCAATATTTATTCTATCGGTGGGCTGTGTTCGTCATCGATATCATCGTCCCCACTCCCCACATGGATCACTTTAATCTCCGGCGTATTCAGTACTTCCATTACGGTGTGCTTGTTTCAACTGTTTTGCTTGTACTTTAAAACGGGTCAAAATAACAATTGAAAAACTCATTTTGAGTAATGAAACAAGTGAACCCTCCTTCTTTGATTGCTTACTTATTTACTTTTAAAGCTTTTCTATTGAAACCACATTCAAGTAGTTCAAACTAGTACACGCTCCCCTTGCGATTTCGTTACAAAATTTACCTCCCAATAGTTTGGTTCGACAATATTTTGTAGCAGAGGATTTTTAACATATACTCACGTATAACACCACACCGTAAACTTATATTAAAAATAACTATGCACCATCTTTTTAAGGCTTCACCACATGAGCTATTTTGACTGGTATCTTTCCTCTCATTTCAGATTGGATAGAAACTTCCAAATCAATGTAATACTGACTTTTGAATGAAGTCTTTCAAGCCCGTTTTCATCGACCATTGACGATTGTTAGTAAAATTCGGATATTTTGTTAAAACATGCAATCAATTCAACAGTGGAAGAAATGTTTTGAGTGGAACAGAAACCACTATAAAAGCATCAAAAATAGAATGAACAATAAAATTATTATTTTTTCATTGTGCCCCAACAATGACCGGATTCATCTTCTAAATAAAATTAATGGAACTAGTATGAGCCTGCTTCGTTCAGTTTCCCGACTTTGATTTTCATGCTTAAACAGGTGTCGCTGTTTGAACACGTAGAGAAGAGAAACTTCATATTTAGCACAGTACAGTGGCGTAATGTCATTGAAGACTTTTTCAGTTTATTGCAATTAGGCTACTGGTTTTTTGTTGTGCCGATTTATGTATTGCATCATGTATTAGTTGTGGCTTTTGTTGCAGACGGCTGAAGTTGAGGATGAAGATAATATAGCATTATCCTTTTAAAATTGAAGCAGGGAAAAGTTTTTTCTTTCAATTTAACCATGTTGGCCATTAAACAGCATGCGATCTTGTTTGGAGATTAGCTTTCAGCTTCCTACCAAACATATATTTGGATTTTACGGCTGTAGAAACGATTTCAAAGAAACGAGCCCTGTTGATTCAATTTTGAGTGCAAATAAATACTCTAGGAGCTGGAGTTTGTGTGAGAACTCCACCTTTGTACCTCGTCGTTTTTATTCTACTGAATATATTGTAATAAAGAAGCCAACTTATTCTGGAAGAAAATGAGATTCGGTGAAACCGGAATGCATATTTTATGATGATGGAATGTGATTGTTTCATAGCCCATATTTCTCTGCGCCGATTAAACTTTCTAAAGCGAAAAACAAAAACCTTACGTCTTCGGTCTTTTTTAGTGTTCGAAGTTTGGTAGTTGCCCATTTGAATTTATTGTTCACAATAAATACATAAGAGATCAATGGAAGAAACAAAACAAGAGTGTGGTAATTTCATCTTGTGGGTCAGAGAAGATAGAAAACTACATAGGTTTGTAAATTATTTCGTTGCATGAAAAGAAAAATTTATTTTGAAGAAAGGTGTCTTCAGTTGCCTTCTTGAAAATACAAAATGCATCATCATTTTTACTGTAACTTACCGCATTAGTAAAGCTTTAAAGCTTTAAGAGGGTTTTAATAATATTAAAAATCTTCTCTTCCGTCACTCCTACATATGCAAAGAAATGGGGTTTTAATATTGCACCTACACTGTGCGTTTCTTGCATTTATTTCTTCGGGGCGTTTCAGTTACTGTTTCGATTGATGTTCTCAAACATAAGATGCAGAATAAAAATGTAGCCACAATGCTGTTGTTAAACAAAAGAACAAATGAAAACGATACAAAAATAATCAGCAAAAGAATGAAGCCACAGCCCGTCTTAAATCGTTCTCGTCATGAAGTTACTGCATTGAATTTAGACAAGTAATTTTGTTAGAAACTCATACTCTAGTAGAATACGCGTTATCGCATATGTACCATTTGAATATGTATATGTATAGATATTACATTATATGACCATGTGCAAGATTAAATCAGAGGGACCAATAAACGAATTAAAGAATCCACCAGCGAACTATTGAACATAATAGAGCGCAAGTCTTCCGACTTGGTTGTGCAACAAATTCTTCACAGGAGAGAAACTGTACAGTACACTCAACATGCGTGAGCCAATTAGCCAGCTTGAGGCAAGGGTCGAGTCATCATTATTGTGTAAAGGGCGTAGTGAACATTTTGCCGAAAGTAAATGTGGACGAACTTTTCTTCCATGAGTGTTTTTTAAGTCTGAGATTGGTTCTTGGTGACAGACAGGATTGATTTGAAGATGTAAGAAACGCAACACTTGATACTTGTTCTTTTCAGCGATGATCAGTTAAATGTTGAATGGGCACTCCACATTTCATGCTGGAACAGAATTACGTACACTTAACTTTCAAGGGCACAATTTGCTGTATCGCGTTTATTGTTGTTGGTTGCAATCGACTTTTTCTTCGTTTTTACATTTCTCTGACGTTAGTTGTAAAAGTAACTTTTGCATTAACTGTGTTATAAGGCATATAATAATACAACGATACACATAGCGTTAAATTTATGTAAGGCGAATGAATTGTTAAGCTTCATATCATACGCAAATTAATAATCATTCTTCATGTAAAATACCAAAGTAAACAATAAAATTCAAAAGGCGCCTCGATGAATAAGCATGACATGGTAAAAATGAGAAAGAATAATATTATTACAAAAATGTGTGTTTTTAAAGAGAAGAATAAGGCGAATCGTCGCCGATATGACAAATGATGGGCAGAAAGAAAGTGTTGAAGATCATAGATTGAGGGTACAGATTAAAAGTAATCATGGTATAACTCTGAGAAACTTCTTTCAGTTTTCAATCACCTAAACTTCATTTAAATATTAAGCCTAGTAGACGCTAGTTACAATTCATTTAAGTTGCTTCGAATATCTGCAAGTAAGTATGGATGAAGAATGTAGGAACAATAAATGAATGCATTTATGAATCTCGAGTTGACCACCACCACTTATAATTTTCAAGTCCTTGTCGCTCAATAAATCTGCTCACTATGAAAACAAGGTTGACTCCCAAGCCTTTAGCCAAATTTTAAATGGTTATTACAAAAAGCTTTTCTTGCACTATGACCATCAAAATGTACAGGTGGACCTTAGTCGTTCAACAGCATGCCGGGCTGCTGCCGTCTGTCTGCTCAGTCCGAGGAGTGCGTCACCCTTCTTATTGTTGCTCACAAACCTTGACGTGATGATGAGGATTATCGTGGCGCTTCGTAACCATTATGTTATTTTCCTTTTTTTATTGCCTGCAAATGTATTACAGACAACAGCTCACTTTCTGTGGAATGGGGTATACAGAGATTTCGATTACGACTTACTATTCAGACAAAAATGCTTTCATGTTGTAGTTGTTATATGTAATATAATTTGAATGAAGTGAAATTAAGCCAATTCTCTAAAGCTTATAGGTATTAACCAAGAAGTATGTATAAGAATTTAATAATTGCCCAATTTGCCCAACAAAATAATGAACTGAACAAAACTGAATGGCCTAATTCTCGGATTCACCGAACCCGAGTTAAGGACATGAAATGACATATGACAATCATTTGGAAAGATCATAAACAAATTGAACAACCTTTGACACAAACCACAAGCACTACGTAGAAAACCTAAAGAAGATTTGCGCCGATTTTAAGTACAAAGAGTACCAAAAATAAATTCCGAAAATAACTAAAATAATTACTTAGAAACTTACATTTTTTACTTAGAAACTCAATAACGTTATGTTGAATTTACTCCGAAGATATTCATTCAGAGTCTATGCTTTTATGCTTGACCTCAGCAAGTTGAGCAATAAATTGTTTTTCTGACATCTCTCACAGCATTAGTACAAGAGGCATAATATAGTGAGAACAAGTGAGAACAATATACACAAACTATACGCGGTTATGCGCTATCTAGGAGTAAGCAGAAGCATAAGTAAAATCTTCAAAGTATTTTATAATGTATTAGTTTTTATTATTCTTATTTTAAACCATGAGTGACATTATCTTTGAGTGGTCGATTCTGTCCAGCCACTGCTTTCTTTCTAAGAGCCTTCTAAAAGCATTTTTTAAACACAAAATCCATTTATAATAATCTCAGTCTGTCAAATAATGTCACCACGAATTCATTCCAAGGAAGTACCATCATTCGACATCATCTTCACAGAAGTGTCCTTCTGGTTAATCAAATATTTTTTTGAAGATTTATCAAGGATGGTAAGAATTTTTGTTCTGTCTTCTCTACTCCGTCGTACAAAGTTTTCTTCGAACGCTAATACGAGTGAGTTAGACCTGAATATAAAACAACTGTGTATCATGACGATCACGTCTACCGCAAATGCGAAAAGGACCTACAAGGTGCATAACAAGAATTCCTTTGCAACGGCATAAAGCAAAACAAAATCAAGGGAGTTTCCCTTTAACATTCTTTCCAAACTTAATTTCCTGAAACAAACTTGTATAATACCTACCTATCTTGGATTTTTTTGTGCTTTTGCTTCGCTGTCTTTCTCATGGTAGTAATTATCGAAGAGGTAGGTAAGTTGCAATAATTACCCACTACTTGAAAATAGCACTAATCAAAATTTTACAAATGAGCAATGAAGGCATTGCCGAAAAATTAAGGATATAAAAATCGACAGTAAACGCAAGCGTGGTGTGGGGTAAAGAGAAACTGAGGTGGGTAGAACCAGGTGAATAGAGTTCACATGAATAAGAGAAATTGTTGTATGTATATAGATTTCGGGAAGAGTGATGCATACATCTTATAAACATTCGTAACATTGCCCGAATAAAATTTGCTTTTGAGGTTCTTTCCCTTTTTCGAGGTGCTTAATCTAACTTTCAAGAGCGAGTCCAACCCTTCAATTTTTTATTCATTAAAACTTGAGATTTACTTGAGATGATGATGATGCAGTCTTTCTACAGTACGTTGTCTCGTAGAAGCAGTCTTTGTTTTTTTGATACGTGTGTGGCTTGAGAATGATTAATATCTGGGCGTTTTAAATCCACGTTAAAAGACCATTGTGTTTCGTTTTTCCTCGTTTCAGCTGGTGTTGCTGTTACATTGCCACAATTACATGCTTCAATCCAGACATAATAAGACAAGTAAAACATGTCGGTCTGGCTGTTACATTCGCGACGACAAAATGTCAAAAATGACTTGATGTCAAGCATAGACTCACACACAGTACCACTTGCATACGTTTAAATGGTTGATTCCAGCGTGAAGAACAAGATTTTTTGGTTTATAATCCAAACACAACAAACTGCTTCTCGAACACTGAATTGCTTGAATTAAAAATTAACATCAGTTGCCATTTGTATTTGTATAGAGCAATTGAAAATAAGGCTCAGCTTGCCACTGGCACTTTCGTAATGACTTCGTATGGAGTCGGAGAATTGAGATTGAAAGCTAAGACGAGTCTAGAAATATTGTCTTTGTATTATTCATTGTATCATTTAATGCTCACTTTGTTTTTATTTGAAATACTTTTTTTGTGTGAATTGTACCCAATCCAGTGACGGTCAGTCATCTCGTTGCTTAAGTATTTGACGAGAAAAATCGCGAAGAAAATCACATGTAATATAATATTAGTCAAGGCGGAGCAATCATAGTCAAATAAGGGAATAAATAATATTTGGTGGGTTTTGGACGATATTCAAGGAAATCATTTGGTATATTACGTTTATAGCCCCCCCTAACCGATTTTCACCAAAATTGGTAGGATGATAGAACTCGACGAGACGAGTTGAATGATATTAATTTCATGTGGGGCTCGACTCATTTAGAGACCCTAGTGGGTCATTTATTGTGCTGGTTGAACATCGTAACGTTTATAGGTGCGCATCCATTTTCGTGGATAAGACCGCAAAGACCCTTTGCTATGGAAATCTACGATAACTGGATGCTGTATAGTCAGCCTCCAGTTATCGTGGAAGGGAAAATTAGAATATAATATAACGTTTTAGTAAAAGTCGAGTTGAGGTAGATTGCTTTTGGGTTGGATTAGGTTGGGGCTCGAAGAGCCCTAACCTCATCCAATCTAAAAGCAAATTTTTAGGACAAGTCAAGTTTGTTTTGTCAGGTTAGGTTTAAATGGGAGAGAGACATTCTCTTTTAATTTAGGTTAGGTTAGGTTTGAATTTGAAAGAGAACTATCAGCTTTAGTGTAGGTTAGGTTAGGTTTAAATAAAAAATCACGAACTTTCTTCCTTGTTTCATTAGGTTTGGTTTATATCCCGCTTTGCTAATGTAAATCCACGATAAATGGATGCGCACCGTTAGGTTATATTTGCAAAAACCAAAAAAAGGTGCTTGGTTACTGTTGCAATAAATGACCCATTAGGGTCACTAAATGAGCCGAGCCCCACATGAAATTAGTATCACTGAACTCGTCTCGTCGAGTTCTATCATCCCACCCACGAAAATCGGTTAGGGGGGACTATTAACGTAAAATTCCAATC
>VYYJ01002857.1:0-19130 GCA_021029165.1 Cyphoderus albinus | reverse complement strand
TCCTGTCCCAAACATTTGCCTAACCCATCCTTCTCTAGGTTATCATTGGATTAGTCTTTGCCATCTTTTTCTCGTTTCTCTGCAGCAGCTTTCTCTCTTCTTAATCGTCTTAAACAATCTCGCTCTCTCTCTGTCTCTCTTTGTCACGTTCTCTTCGTCTCTCTTTCCCAGTTTCGGGTTCTCGACCATCCTCTCCCTTTCGCTTTGGAACGTCCTCCTTTTGCTTCCTTTTTGCAGATTCCTCTCTGTTTCATTGCCTCTTCTTTTTGTTTCCGCTTCACAGATCTTTTTCCCTTCTTCTTATATCCCGTTCCTGTCTGAGAACCTCTTTTTTCTCTGAGTTTTCACGAAGAAATTGCAAAAGCGGAGTAGATTCTGGTGCTATAACTTTTCTATTTAGGATCTCTTCCAACATGACTTCCGATGTGGGCAGCTCTTCAGGCCGTTTCGCACTGTAGGCCATGGGATCTTCTTCGTAAGCTTTTAAAAAGTATTTGAATATTTCTGACTATTCTAGCGTTTTGCTGGCATCAGGAGGAGGAGAAGTAGAAATAGGAGAATCAAAAGGGAGAGGTTGGTCAAAAGTATAATGTATTGCTTGCAGAATGTATTAAATTAATTCAGAGTGGTCATTTCATGATTCGCATGTGTATTTTACAATATACAAACCAAAAGCATCATATCGCTCAATAAAAGGAAACATGCCACATAAATGATGAAGGTGACTTCATTACATAAGCTTAGTGACATTATTACATAAGATTTTAAATATTGAACCTGTACCTTTCTCGTATTAGACCATCATGACTCCAGACAATTTTTGTTTACGTACCCTAATTGCATACAGGACATGATTGCTTCGTACAATTTTTACATGGGGTAATTTTTACTTGGGGTTGGGTAAATCGATGATGTACACTTTTTGTAATATGCCCTCGCTCGGGTCCGTACCCTTGTGTCCGACAACGCGTTTAACATGCGCTCCAAATTAATTAAACATGTTTAGTGAAAGATCCATTAATGCTCCGGATTTCAAATAATTGAATAAATTGAAAGAATTATCGAACACACGTTATTTTGTACTTTATATTTATGATTAATTATGATTCATATAAATATCGGTGAAAATAAATCCACAAAGTCAAAAATGTTACTTGAAATTTATTGATTTTAATGATTTAAACTTGTTTTGTTGGCGTAAAATAATTCATGAGAACATGTTTGATGGCTTGAGTATCGTAAATTCATAAAACATTGAGATTGATAAAAATTCTCTTTCATATTATCATACACTTTCTAATATTTTTACATTGGAAAGGTCTGATTCGTAATAAAAAATTAATAAATATTTTACAGAATATATTTACAAAACCGCTGGCTAGCACGTACTTCCACCGCTAACACTACTTCTGCTGCCACTCCCGTTTTGTTGCAATTTCTGAAGTATTGACTGAAAGATAGGGTGTGGTATGTACTCATCATCTGGGTCATCAACAAGTGTGACCTCGCAGTTAAAGCTGACCTTTTTGCTCCCATTACTGCTACGGTCTGTGGCTTTGCTGCTACTACAGATTGACGAGATATCACTAAAATTGCTCTGTGGACTCAGTGCTACCGGGAGGGTCGTGTTGGTGGGAGGCAATAAATTACTGCTTATGGTTGTAGGTATAGGAATTATTGAAGCTGTCGTCGTTGTGGTTAACGGCACGACAGGACAGGCTGGCGCTGGTGGGACCAGAACACGGAGATCCGGCGCTGACATACTTAAACTGGCAAGATTTCCTTTCACGCCTCTTCCATGATACTTCACCTTTCTTCGAACTGTGGCGTATTTGCCGTTTCCGGATTCTTTACCCTCCGAAGAGAGAATGGAGGGTGACTTGGTGGGAGAATTGCGGCGACTTCCTTCCACTTCCACTCCCTGCGCTGTTACCCTCCTCGAAACTTTGTTTTGTCGAGTTCGAGTAAATGGAGTCGCGGGGGTTGGGTACCTTCATGTTAGAAAACATTGAGGCGCTGCTGGAACTATTTGTTGAACTACATTCCGAACCTTGGCCAGAATCAGTGTCCAATGGCCAGTTTTCGTAAATTCTCGAGGTATCGTATTCACTTTGTGGCTTTGAATTAAATGAGGGAGTCCTTCCTCCAACCCTCTTTGTAGGGACGTTTGGCGGTGACATATAATGAGAATTTGCTGACGCGTTAGCACTGGGGACGTCGTCGCGGCNATGAGAATTTGCTGACGCGTTAGCACTGGGGACGTCGTCGCGGCAGTAAAAACAGAAGACGACGGTAAAGCCATGAGTGATGGGATGGAATCTTGACTCTATCCAGGTTCGGCACAAGGTTAGAACTCGCCTTGAGTCGATGAAGACCCAGAGTTCGAGGCGTGAGTGATAAAATATTGTGGCGTAACCCCATTGCGGTGAGTAAAGAATGAGACCCTTCAAAATTAGGTCGGCCACTGAACTAGAGGATTCAAAAATTAAGTGGGGTCGAAGGCGTGTGGGCAGGAAGGTGATTAGCGACACTGACGCAGAATCTGAGAAGTACATTGGCAAGAAATGGGGCAAAGTGCGTAGGAGTCGGAACACTTTGGTTTGGCCATGACAATTTGGCTGTAAAAAGACAAGAATAGCATTCTCAGTTGTTGAACATAATGTATAATGGTATTAAATTATTAATTACGTAAAATTAAATTTACCTGAACACAAAACTCTCCAGAGTCAAGGGAAGTTTTAATGGCAAACTCGAAACTTGGCCAGTCGTCACTCACAAAATTGCCAGCGTCGATTTGCATTATGTACTGCAATTAAAATTTGTCAATTAGTAAACACAACCATTGGAACGTGCTTTATGATATGTATGTACTAATTATTTATTGTAAAACAAAGACAAAATTAATAAACTTACATTTTTCACTGAATCCACATAACTCGTAGTTCTACAGTGAAGGCAAATTTTTGTATAGCTGAACTCCGTATGCAACTTAAGGGACTGGGCGGAGGCGGACATCGAACCATCCAAAGGGACTGAATCTGGCATAGCACTCGACTCTTCTAACTGACGAAGAAGTGTTTCCTGTTTAAAGTAGAAAATGGTGCTTTTTAGTATACCTACCTATACCCAACTGGTCATTCTTGTATCATTCATTCATACATTTCCTTTTCATAAACCGCCTTATTCGACAGCTTAAAAATTCATTCACAACATTGAATGGTTCACTTACAAACTGAATGTGAGCCGGAACACTTCCTGGCACATTCCCGATGCTCTTGAATTTTCCAAACTGTGCGTTCTCAATGGACGACTTGATCGTTTGCCGGATGTGGGGTGGGTCCAAAACAGATTCTCTCATTAAGAGACTCAACTCGTGGAACACGTTCTGCAGACAAAATAAAATCATAAAATATAGAATATTTGCCAATGTCGTATGTTTGAATGGTTAATAATTGAATATTTTCACAAGAATTAAAATCAATTTATACAGTTTGTCTTGTCCCAATTTTATTTTTTATTTTTCCACGCTCAATATATGTGCTAACAAACGTAAACTCAATACGCAAAACGCAATTTTAAATCTGAGACAAAGCCAATTCTAGCTAAACTCTCACTTGAGCTTCAAAAACAAATGACCCATTTTTCATCCACTAAAATAAGAAAGAAATTTCAAGGAAGTGTAATAGAATATTCAATTTTGCGCTGCCAAAGAGCTGTCAGACGCATGCGAAAATTACATTCTTCTCGATGTCTCACGGTAATTTTTCTCTATTTTTTCAACTCTGAAAGACGCCTTTCCTTTTGCGTATTGTACACATACAATCCTATCATCATCATTTCATCATCAGTGCAACAATTCACTGTCTCTCTTTTTCTACCAAACCAAATCTGTCACGGCTGTCATTAGTGTCATTCATTGTCAAGGTGTAGCCATAATATCCAAGTATACGACAGAATCTCAATGATACATGAGAAGTGCTCAGTTTCTAGCCAAGTCGTGTAATACAGTAATTCTAACCTTTCTACATTTGTCGGGCGACACAAATGATATCATTCACTAAATAAAATAATAGGCACTCGATTTGGTTAACTTTTCAAATTCTAAATTGAAAAAGTTCACAAATGAAGACGCCATCGCTTCGTAATAAATATGTGTACATATGTAATGAAATCATTTTTCTCTGCCATTTGAGGTAAAAAATTTGTTCTTGTCATGCAATGGCAAAAAATGAATGAAATTCCTTTTCATCCCAAGTACCATTGTATTATGTCCATTAATAATATCAGAGGAGTAAAACAACCATAATAATAACAGTTCGTTTTTATTAAAACCGTCAAGCAACATCCGCAACGTCTCTTGCACCGACAGCCCCCTTCGCACATTTGAAATCTATCAATATTGAAATGACCATGCAATCCTGAGAGATTAAAAAATCTCAAAAAAGCAAAACCAGTTAAATTTTTTAAAATAAGTGAAATGAATGGGTGCACAGAGAATTTGGACGCATTCTAGTTCATTACAGTCACCAAGTAGCCTGATCGCCTTCATGTAACTTTGCATATTTAAAACACGATATCGATCATTTTGGTCGTTTCATGGGGCTGCGAAATGCCCGATTATATTTTATTTACTTGGTTGAATTCGCCAACTTGGTAATGATAGGCATTTCAAGCATGTGGTTTTTATCAATATCTGTTGTTTTCAGGAAACAGCGATAAGTAATGACCTAATGTTGAGATGAAGATATCACAGCGAAACTTCATTTCATGCCACACACATTTGCACTACAGACTATTATAATGAAGATGAAGATGATACGCATTACGCATTCATTTCAAATGTCTGAGGTTGACAAAACAAGAACATGTTTGAAAAACATTAATTTCAACCGATAGTTCATATTATTATGCCTTTAGCATTTCAGAGCAAGGCAGAGAATGATGCTCTAGATAATTTCCCCCCATTTGCATTTTTTTATTGTTATATAAAAAGTAATTGAAAAATGATAATAGAAGGATTGCTTTTCGTACACCATTGCATTCATAATAAATGAGAATGATTAAAGCAATAGCATTGTAATAATGATGATAATATCACACAGCCCTGATTGCTGCTTGCATCGTGCTTCACTTGTACTTGCTCTTCTTTTGTTGTCTTAACCTGAGCAGCTAATTTGTAGCAATGAAGCCATCTTCATGGTTTTGTAGTCAGCTCTGCATTGTTTAAGTCTATATATTCAAGCCTTTGATTAACTCAACAATGGGGATGGCGATTGACGTGAACAGAACACAGCAATGCAATAGTATAAAATGGAACATCTTTTGGGGGAGAGAAAAAGAATGTGAAATGACTCTGGTGATTCGCGATGCAACATATTTTTTCTTGCTCTTATGTTTTTCACGTGGTGTGATTACTACCAATTGCTGTACTTTTCGAAATGATAAAAACGTAACGTTAACGTGTAAAGGCCCTTTATCTACGTCATATTTCAGAAGACATAATGATACGTAGGTACCTCATTATTGTAAAATACATTTATTATTATTCTAATTTTTGTTTCGTTCATTCAGTAAATATTTTTCGGATGCTGAAATGCCAAGAAATAAAATGATGCAGACTTAATGATTTTTACTTTAGATACGTCTTACGTAATTACGCTGATCTTTTTATGAAAGAAGAATCTTAAGATGTGCAGTTGACGGCAAGCAACCGTAAAAACCTTGCTCGAGAATTTTTTTTCTGTTTAGTTAACGCCAATTTACGAGAGGAGTGATGCCATATTAATGTGAATGTAAAAATGCGGCTGGTGCCTTGACTCGAAGAGAGGAGTAAAAAATAAGTAAAACTCTGGCGAATTTTTGCATCTTTTTCAGGTGAAAAATGACTGTGGTCGTTTTAAGGTTCGTTGGGTTTAAACAATGAAAAACTGTATAGACTGTTTAGTTTAAGTTTACGAGAAAATTTATGGATACGCCTATTATACATTTCTTACACAAGAAAATTATTGGATACTGTACATGTAATTTATTATGCTTAATTTTATAAGTAGTGAGGATTGCCTCCTCGTGTTGTGCTTAACGGGATAACAATAAAAAAGGTTATGCAATAAGGGTGATTGATCACCCGAAGAGTTCGAATATTTGGTGCATGCATTGCATAATATTGCATCTGAATCTAATTTGTACCTTGAAAGAGCAGACAAGGCAGTCAACTCCAGTAACCGAAGAGGCTTCGCATTGATGCCAGCCCAGCTTACGGAAGTTGCGGCGGAAATAATCCAAATGATACAGACTCCGCGTTACTTCAATCAACGGGGACTCCATTTTATTGCTGGTTATTGAATTTTCTCTTTGCTTGGTTTTATTGCTTTTTAAGATGACATTACGTCATGTCATAAGTTGAACACAAAAAATAATTCTCCACTTTCAAAACTTTCGTAATAGATGCATAGTATTAAATCCACGCTGTCAAAAGTGTAGCCTTAAGCAGAGACCCTTGGGCGAAATCGTTTAAATTAATTTCAAATAAGTCAGAAAACTTCGCGTTGACCCCAATACTATCTTTGCACTTCATCCTCCGCGTTATGGTCAATGGTCGTTGTTAGTTTAGAACGGCTTTCGAACCACCAACGTCACAGATAATAAATTCATAACTTTTTCCTTTCACCATCACACTCAGCATCCAAAAGAACATGATCACTTATTTTGTTGCCGTTGCTCAAGCGTCACCCACGACACGATAAGAGTCGGGCACACTATTACTCTCTACAACACACAATCTCGTGGCTTGATTTTCATACGAACAAAAATAATATTGCACACATCGAAATTGATCACTGTACGTCTGTATGTGTCTCTGTTGAAGCTCAACAATAAAACTGTTTGTTCATCGTCGTTGTATCGTGTGTGCCAAATAAAAAATAGCATCAAGAGAGAGAGAATCAAAAAAAAATTATACACGTATTTTGGGCTTTTATATATCACTCACGACGCCCGCAGCAGCCAGCAGCAAATTTCTTAGTTTGACAGTCAGAAAGAAATTTGTACTTTACAAGATGAGATGAAGTCTCTAAGAAGAACCCAAGACCACAATAAATTGCAGTGGACTTGTGGATGTTTTTTTTTTATCCACTCACACCGTACAAAAAACTTCACTGAAGTAAGTGGAGTCAGTCAAAAGCAGACCACAAAAAATATTAGACAAGCTTCAGTTTCTTGCTTATGAAGCTAAGCGATTTGAAACAAATGGGAAAGGTAGAGCTGTGCCTATACTCCACTGATTTGTTTATTTATACGAAGGAGCAAGTTGAATCCAAAAAATGAGATGAGTAGACAGACAGATCCAATGAAACAGGAATGGAAAATATGAGTAATATTTTTATGATCATTTAAATGATGTGTATCGGTGAGAGGAATCGATCGATGTTTGTTGGAGCCTTATAACTCGTGAAGAAGGTATGGCGGTATGATGCGTGCGTTTTTGCTGGTTTGCAATCTCGATTATTTCTTCTTATTAAGAATCGTGTGTCCACTGATGTTCTTCGCGTGTCTCTGTTATCCACTGGTCAATTATCAAGATAAGATGACTTTTTGATATGCATAACATTTAAATTTGGTGTATGCATTCTAGGACAAACGCAGATACAGAGCTGGGATGGTTTGGTCATAAATCAAGATATTTTTAGCACTTCCTCTCAAAAAACCAGTTATGTTGTTGTAAAACACGAAATGTGACTATTAAATATAATATGATCAAAAAAAGATGAATTTAAAACTTTATCGTTCAAAGGCGCACTTGCTCACTTCACTTTATTATGCAGCACTTGAAGCAAGAAAGTTTTTTAAAATGTTAATCACTGTACAATTTTTATTTAATGCTGTAAGGATAAACAAACAGTTTTTGTAAGTTGACACGAGACACATATATTACAACTGCATCTTTTTTATTGTAGTATGATTGTTTGTTTAGGTATAATATTATATTTGTACACAAGTTTTTGTGCGTCTCTCCGACCGTCCGTACCGTTCTCCGATCCAAAACAAAATGCATTAAAAATTAGGAGGGGACTCTTGTTTTTTGGCTCAGCCACAAAAAAGTTTACTACAACCGAGCGTCTGCTATACAGCATTTCACGCTCATTTCAGTACATTTAAAAAGTATAAGTTACACGCACAGAGAGCCCAGAACAAGCTTATCTTTCATGTAAGCTCGAGCGTGTATAGAAAATCCTTTTTCTTAGGGGTAGTTGATGATGACGATGATGATGACTTGACTTCTTTTGCTCCCTTCTTCTTATTACAAAAAGAAGTGAGCAACAGGCTGGTTCTGTCTTCTTTTGACTTTTTAGTTCACCACAGTCGCAACTTCTAGCCAATCACCACAACAGTGAAACGGAGAGGTCTTGGAAGAAGAATATGTGTGAGCATTTTCTTGCACCGTGCACACACATGAGTCTCATTTCATTGTTGCTTGCTGAGAGTGTGTGCGAGTTTGCTGCCCTAGCCTTCAGCGATTTCCTCGAATAATGTTATACATATATTTATTATTTTACCCTCACATCACACAGATTTTTTATTACACACACATGAGAATCTTGTAAGGATTGATGCATGGCGAAACATTGTGTGCAATGTAATACAATTTTTATATGAAACGCAATTAGCATATAAGTAGTAATAATAGCGAGATGTATCGAATCACGACAGAGTTAGGGCTAGCGCCCAAGTCGAACGATTGTATTGTTATTCGGAAAATTTCCTTCCCTCTTTTCTTAGCTTCGGTGCATTTTTATGCATAGTCAGTCATCTTAGGTATTATTATTCACACAGTCCACTTTTTCATATATAATTTTCTCTCCTATTGTTACAATACCTTTCAGGTAACAATCGATGTGTGATTGCAATAAGAGTCTACCTGGGCCCAGTGCCATTTCCACCCTATCTTTGCAGTCTCCTCAACCCTCATTGTAAATTATCAGCTTTACAATCAACCGAACATTTACAACACGGATGAATAGATGCGAGCGAAGCCACCATCATCGTTGCATCGAAATCTAAAGTTGAGTCGTGATTGTTACAGGAAAATATCAGTTTGTGTGTGTGCCTTCAAAAGACGAAGGACCAAAAATAAGAGAAGGGGGAAGAAGGAGAGAAATTGGGGACTGGCTCGAAAAATGGTAACATAAGAAAATGAATGTGTGTCTAGCGTCAGGGGACCATTCAACCCTCATTGTAAATTATCAGCTTTACAATCAACCGAACATTTACAACACGGATGAATAGATGCGAGCGAAGCCACCATCATCGTTGCATCGAAATCCAAAGTCGTGATTGTTACAGGAAAATATCAGTTTGTGTGTGCCTTCAAAAGACGAAGGACCAAAAATAAGAAAAGGGGGAAGAAGGAGAGAAATTGGGGACTGGCTCGAAAAATGGTAACATAAGAAAATGAATGTGTGTCTAGCGTCAGGGGACCATCTATGATTAGGACCTTAGTGGTGACTGGCGAGTTAAGCTCTTACAGTTAATGATGCGTTGCACTTTAAAATGAAGCCTGAAAAATAATGCAATAGAATCAGATTTTGTATGAGCTTGCAACATAAAAAGTCAAGCCTAATCGAGGATGAGGATTATATTATATATTACACAGGCCTCGCAGAAGACGAAGTGAAGGGATATTTTCGAGATAATCTCTCTTGACGAGACAAGCAACGAAGATGAATGTGATATAATGTTTTTATAACTTGAAGGAAGGTGTTCGCATTTCGAAATGTATGGCTAGGGTATTCAATTCAATGCATTTTGAGAAGCGCTCCTTTCCTTATGCTATATAAGGTACCTACGTGGCTTTTAATAATAATAATATTACTGGTTTGGTTACTTTTTTCAGGCAAACGGAGCAGGTATTACGCTTTAAAATGAAATAACAATCACGACAAAATACAGCTACGAGATGAAAGTGTTGTGCTAGGGATCTCGTGGAAAATAAATTTATACACTGATACTAATGCCTGACTTGTTGCTTATGCTTCGCTTCAAGGTGGAGGAGAGGAGAACGAAACGGAGGACCCGTTTTCTTGCCGTGCTGGGTTATGCTCATTACCGCTGTTATTGTCATGAAAGAAAAAATATATTATTACCACACCACATAACGTGCGCTTTACTTTTACCTGAGTTGTGTTTTCTGTTCTTATTTTGTCCCTCTTCTCCGCTTTTCTCATCGTGGAGCTTATGCACCGCTCTGCTTAAATGTTTCATCTTTACAAACTGAGCAAGCACAGCTTGGAGCTCCTAAAACCTTGATTGTTTGAAAATCTTTGTGTTTTTGCCCCAAGCAATAAAGCAACAAACTTCCCTTCAAGACACTTTTTCACACATAATGTAAAGATTTAGAAGTTTACTTTTTTAGCCTGCTTCACCAGAGCCACAAGGAAAGTAACCACTGCAGCCACTACGACGACCACGCTAAATCCTTTCGTTGGTTGGATAGATGTTTTTTTCAGGGAAAAATGACTGGCATATGAATTCCCACGAAGAGCCGAAAAAAATATATTATTCCATCAGGTACTACATCGTGGTATTAATGTGGGAGATGGATTGAGATTGAAGGGTCTTTTTATTTACCTGTGCTTACTGTGTTATTATTTTCTACCTGGGTCACACAAGCACAGATTAATGATGGTGTACACAGATTACAAGGGGTTATTGTATGTAATATTGATGTTGGTACACACATCTGTTTTTTAATGATTGTAATAATCAGAAGGTTCGCTCGTCTCTGAGCTGTTATCGTTTTAAGGGACTTGTCGACCCCTGGGAACCGGCATCAGGAGGCAGGCGGGCGGGTAATATCAGCAAGGAAGGAACATGTTGCATCACACATCACATGCTTCATGTTTTGTTGAAAATGGGATTTTCAATGTTGATAAAAAGTAATTGCAAAATGAAAGAAAAGCAGAAGGCAGACGAAAGGAGGAGATGCAAGGTAATCTTGAAAGAAGCTTCAAGTGTCTTTGCCTCTTCTTCTTCTTCTTGTAAGTTTATCGGGTTCGAAGGCAAACACTGCAGCTGCAATCCCACGCTTTTTATTTTGATTATTCCTTCTTCTGTTTCTGCTTCATTTCTTCGGTCAACAACTGTATTACCTCGGTCTATTATTCTGTTCCAGTTGTATTGGCAAAGTTCATGGGAAATGGACATGAAGAAAGGTATTAATTTTGTATTCTTCGTTTCATTTTTTTTCTTCTGAATTATATGCGAGGGAAAGAAAACATGGAGAATCGAATCTTCGTGGAAGTAAATTAAAATGAAAAACAATACAAACATAAAAATGATGAGGGGAGAAGTAAGAAAGATGGATGACGGAGGTGGTCGTTCTTTACGATATCGGTTTCGACATTTTCGTGGTAGCTTCTGCAAAAAAGACAGGTTTTTTTTTTGCAGGAGGAGATTGAGTTGTTTTGTTGCACTTGAATAATTTTTCTTTTACCTAATAATACAGTAGCGTTTTTTGTTTGCTCTTTCGCATCCTAACCAATGAAGCAACAATGCAAACACTTTTACCCTCATCAATAAAACAATTCATCAGATCAGATGAATTTACAAATGGGAGAAGAAGAACCGAAGCGATAAATACTCGTTTGTATGCGCATTTCATTTTATGGCTCAGATGAACGAAACTCAATTACATTATTACAAAGTTGAGGAGAAATTTTCTATGCATATAGTATTTGCTGTCTTTTGAACTTTCAGAATTTTAAAGGTTTGCCGTTTTCCACTGTTAAATATTCAGGCTAATCCACCAACCTCGAGGGAGCGACGGGAAAATAAATGAAACACTCTTATGTGCTGTGTGAATGATATCGACGGTGATATTACTGTAAAGCTATTTATTGCAAGTGCACGACAAACGATAATGCAGCAATAAAGCAGAAAGGTAAAATTGAAACAGGTAAAAGCAAAGTGGACACAATAATAAGTACCTACGAGTCAGGTTTTTCATTTTAATGGACAGCTTCGTAAAATGTGTTATAGTTAGAGTAGTGAGCTTTACTTACTTACTCATTATCAAACTCATGCGACCACTTTCATTGCACGACAGAAGCAAGATAATAATTTTCACAAGCGATACAAATTCACGGACATCCATCAAGCAACATGGTGCGATCCAATATTATTTTGTCAGGACAGGAGCGTCTCATTCTATCCGCCACTCTCTCAAAAATAATAAAGCACGCAGAATATGCATAAAATGAAATTTTATTAAGAGACTGCTGGCTCATTTCTAGGAGGGTTCTGTAAATGCCCTCAGTTTGCACCCCTCATTTCGTTTCAGGTGTCTCGTTTTCACAAAAATCTATAAATATAGAACGTTCGTTAATTTATTTTCCCTGACTGGGATGACATCATAGAAATGTTGAGTTTGCTTGTAGGCATAGGCTACATACAAACTACGACAGGTAAAGTTAGCTTTATAACTGTGTTTTCGCCTCTTTTCCACTTCCACCATCATCGTCATCTTTTTCATGTCTCAAGGGTAAACTTGAAAGAGGCTTTTAGCTTTTATCATCGTAAAGTGGTTGTAGTAAAAATTGTCGTGTCGCCGTCGTGCTGCTAGTGCATTTTAATATTATGGCTACGCTACGCTGTAACCACCAGGTGCGCATTGCACTTGAGTCTTGAGTCGAGTGAGTAATGCTAATGACGGGGTATGAAAAACTTTGTTGCAGCTTTAAGAGTCATCGCAGTCCCAGTCAAGTCGTGTAGTCGATATGAGTCAGGTTTCAGGGAGAGGAAGGGTAGTAAAAACCTGCTACAATGTTTCCACTACTTCTTCAAGCCCATAGTAAAATACTCAACAGGTGTGGAGATACTCACGATCGGCAGAAAGAAGGGGCACAAAAAAACTTTAATAAGAGTGGAGATAGTATTCCCATACAATATATGTATGGAATATTAGACACTTTTTTACCCTCTTCTATGCAATTCAAAGGGTTGAATTTGATGATTTTCTCTTTCGTTCCTATAAACCCATTTTGGTATACATCATTTGACACGAGTTTAATGCGTAGACAAGAGTATTATTATTTTTTACCTTCACATTGTAAAGTAATACAAAAAGGGGCTTTGTATCAAATAGACATGAGATGTGTGTGTTTCGCTTTGTACCTTTTTAGTACATCATGCAGAGTTTTAAAAGGGATCTAGGAAAAGAAGGTACCAACAAAAATAAGTTAGAGGATGGATGGTTGTGCTGTGTGGTAGTTTGTTGGATGAAGAAAGATTATCAAAATGTTCTTTTAATGCAGCACGACAGGCTGTAATGCTAGTTGCAATCATTATCGTCATCTTGGTTGGACCGTGATGATGATGATGGAAAAGTCAGATAGATGAAGTAGGAAGGAAAGAGTCGAGATTTTCTTTCCTTCTTTTCCCAATCTATTCACATCTCCCTTTATAAAAAAGACAAGCCTCCTTTTTACCAGACGATCGAGAGTCAGGATTTACTTTTTTACACGACTCGTCTTACTGAGTCAAGAAGTCATCGTCGAGTCGTGTTCATTTATTTACTTTGTAGTAAGAACAAAAATAAATTTATATTTTTATACATGCATAATCTCAGTGCTGGACTTGTGGACGTGTATGTAGGCTTTGCTTCATGAGGATGATTTTGACATGAGGAGTAAAAGAAATAGATTGTGTACACAGGAAAGTTTTAAAAATTGAGCACGTACAAAATCTCGTGAGCGCAAACACACACATTTACGCATGTGTAAGCTCGTCGAATCTTTTCTGTTTCTTCGATTTTATTGCCACAGGGCAATGAGTATTGTTTGCGTAATACAACTCGACTACTACGCTTTTTTCCATAAAATATTGTAACAAAACCTGAGGAAGAGAGGGATATGCTGTATTAGGCAAAGTCAATGCAATAACACAGATGGCTTGATGGTTGTTTAGTTGTTTCACTGTTGACTATTGGCGTCTTCCTTCCCTCCGCTTTTTCCTTTCCTTAAAGGTATAGTAACTCATGAGCATACAAAGATTTTTAGCTATAAAGGATAAAGGATGCAGGATGGGATTTTGGACACGGTACAAGAAAAAATATACAGATTTTTTTCTTTCCAAACAAAAGTCCAAGTAAGAGCATCGATAGGCGTGGACGCCCGCACGTACTTTACAATTCAGCTGCTTTTGTGTCCACGAGAAGTCAAAAAGTCATAGTGAAGCCACGCCAAAAAAAGAAGTTTGAAAAGAGGCAGGAATTGAAAGGAAGATTTTTGAAACTTTTTTTTTGTAAAAAGAATCCCATTTTGAGGGAGTTTGAATGGTCGTTGTTATCATCATGTAGGAGATGATGGTTAAGTGCAGTAATGAAAGAATGACACAAAAATGGAAGTGGAGTAGTGCTTCGAAAAATGCTTCATAATGTTTGATGGTGATTATGCTTATTATGCTTCTGCGCTTTAGTTTTTAATAATTTTTTACCTGATTTGGTATTATTGCACTTGAGCCTCTTGAGAAATTTTAACATGGGCGATGATGAACGCATGGGTCAGGTTTCTTTAATAAGGGAGGACAGATTAAAGGGAGGAGTCTGAAGTTGACTTCTGTGGCTTTAATCGTGTCTAATTTGAGAACGGGAGCAGACTCGTAATTGAATTGTGAGAGCAGCAGTAAAAATGACCGTAGGTCTGGTTTATTTCCACCGTGGCCATGTTTTTGTAACTTAATGCATCAAGAAAAAAATAATGATTCAAGAAGTCAAAAAGGATTGACGAAGAGGAGAGCAGAAGGCACCCGTGATTTTTAACTTAGATTTTATGTCTTGGTGTGCACAGAGCAGAGCGCACACGTATTTTTATACTCATGAGACGGTGATGATGAGAACGGATGAGAAGAGAGAAAAGAGGGAAAAAATTAAAGCAAGGTGGTTTGCGTTTGTAAACGGATGGGAAAGTTTAACAGCACCAGGTTAAACCTGAGAGAAGAAGGGAGACAAGACAGGAAATGCTATTTCCACATTTTCAGCTTTGCTTTGAAGAGACAAGAACCAGAAGAGCATGTGGCGTTGTTGCTGCTACTTCCATTTTTAGTATTATGGGAAACAGTTTTAATATTATTATTAAGCAGCAGTCTTTCTCTGAGAGTGATATCATTTAAAGGGAGTGTGCGCTTCGAAACAGGATTTCATAACAGGCAAGTGAGATTGTACATTTCCGATTACCAAGTGCTGCTGCCTTTGATTCTCATATTCTTCATCCGTTGCGTTGCGTATCTCTTCGTTTTGTACATAATCCTCACAGACAGTCACACAAATGTTTTTACGGTGGGAACAGATTAATCAACTTCTCGTTATTAGAATTTTTAATAGCCCGACGGATAGTTACGCTGCAAATACTGTATACGCAATTCTGCTTCTTTAAATAAAATGGGAAACGCCATCAAATAAAGCTGATAAAATAAAAAGTAGAATGAGATTGTGAATCGTTCTGATGATCCGCGAGAGTCCCACACACGTAAGACGTAGACGATGAGAAAAAAGTGATTTGGTAGTAAAAAACGATAATGAATGAAAAAATCCGATTCAATTTTGAAAAATGAAGTTACACAATAAAGATTTTATAACGCTCGCTTCTGGGTTTTTAATAACAAGAAATAGAAAATATTATTATTTGGAGATATGCAATCTAGGGTTTACGGTCATACGTCATGCACACTTCGTTAACACACAATGATTCAACATAACGAATTATTGGAATAGACTAAATTTTATTACCTTAATTCAAAAATTTTAATTAGCTAACAGCGACACCATTAATTGTGACCACGCTGGCAGCAGAAGTCACTCCATAGTCATCTAAATTTTCATAAATTGGATCAACAGTCGGATTATCGTAGTAATTTTGTTGTTGCGGAGGAGGCAGCGATCCACCAGACGTTGAACTCATTGACGAGCCACTATGCATCGTGGCGGGGATTTGGTGATGAATTTGATGATGGTTTGGGAAGACAACCATGGGTTCAGCCTTTAATGTTTCAGCACGGGAAGGATGATTGTGATCATTTTTGTCCGTCTGCTTGTTTCGCTTCACGACCCAGAGGAGAAGCACGACGATGGCAATGATCGCAAAGAGACCAATGATGATGCCAATTACGATTCCAACAATCGACGAAGAAGTCTCTTGTGGAGGCTCGACACGCTTGAAGATTTCGGGGGACTCCTCCGGGGAAAGGCAGGTTGGCGGAGTGGGAGGCGACCATGTTTCCAAACTCGGTGCATGTCAAGACCGTTTTGATCCCTGGAAGAGGTTGGTAGCCAGGTTTGCAGTGATATTCCACTATTGAAGTGTAAACGGTGGAATCATTTACAAGAAATTTTCGAGTGTTTAGGGAATCTGGTGGTGGTGGGCAGGTGGTATCTATCAGTAATAAAAAATATTTTAAAAACCATGTAAGTGGTAAATTTAATAAAACTAAAAAAATGTTAGATCATTTAAGTATTTAATTTACATTGGCAGGAAGGAACTTGGCCCGCCCAAATTCCATGATCTGAGCAACGTCGACTTCCCTCTCCTACCAGAAACTGACCCTTCCCACACGAGTACTTAACATAGCCTCCAATATGGAAAGAGGTCACATCTACAGTGGCGTTTGTCGGTTCAGGAGCATCGCATTGAATTTCTGTTTCAAATTGCATAATAAAAATTAAGTTAACATTGGTTGGTTCTTGAACACGGTTTGATTTATCAGATTTATGTGAGGACTGACCTCTGCAATGTGGATCATAACCCGACCAACTCCCATTTTCCAGACAAGTTCGTCTCGCATTTCCCACCAGTTTAAACCCATTCCAGCACTCATAAATTGCCGTTGAGCCAAAGTAAGTTGCATTACTGGTTAATTTAACTTCCCCATTAATGAAGCCAGGTGGAGATTTACAGTCAACGAAGATACATTCTGGTTCATTAAACGCCGACCAAACACCGCCTTCTTCACATGAACGAAGCGTGTCGCCTTGAAGCTTATATCCACGTTCGCACCGGTATTTAAGGATTGAGCCAATACGGAAAGAGGTCGTGTTGGCAGAAGCACTTTCCGAAGTGAGCAAGGTTTGAGCATTAAAACGGTCGTTTTTGGAAACAGTAGCCACTGCTGCGGGTGGTATCCGGGGGTAAGAACATCGAATTTCTACAAAAATTGAAATTGAATGAATTCAATGCCACAACTTGAAAATAATTGAAAGCCCTGCTAAATCATCTCATAGATCAATTCCTAAGCTAAGCGGGAGCGGGATACAAAGTTTAAGAATGATTATGAAGAACGCCTTGTATATACCTTCGCATTTTGGAGTGCCACTAGACCACAGACCGTTGACATTGCAGGTTCTGTTGGCAGCTCCATTCAGTCTATAATTTGGAGCGCAAGAGTAGTGAACCACCGAACCAAGGTGGGTCTTGCCACTATAATAACTGACTTGGCCGAAGGGAATCGTTTGAGCTCTTCCACAGTCAATGTCTAATGGAAATTGAAAAATGGTTTTAATTCTTTCTCCTTTCCAACTAAAATTTGAAAAATATTTGTTTAAATTTACATTTGCATTCTGGAGGAACTCCACTCCATTCCCCATGGTTAGTACAGCGGCGTATCTCATTGCCCCCAATCATTTTATGTCCTTCCTCGCAGTGATACTGTATTTCACTGCCGACCGTGAAGTCATATCCAGTGACGAAAGACCCGTGAGGCACTTCCGGTTCATCACAAACAATAACTGGCAAAGATTAAGAAACAGAATTAAAAATTTGAAGTTATTAGTCGTGATTTCAAAAGAATTGGTTAAAGCCTGTTCAAATAACTTACGCGTGCATTTGATGAGATTTTCCCATGTCGGTAATCGACTTCTGCCTCCACCTTCCGGGCTCTCTAGGGACCTCCACGTTCCCTGTTCGCTGCATATAATTCTATCAAAATCCGGATCATTCAACTCAAAATTGTCCATACAATGGGCTACTGCCAGTGATCCTAACTCGGCAATATTTCCGGCACCAGCAGTGGAGTTGACTATGCGGAAGTCTCCGTGTTCAAGGGAGGGTGAATCTCCACAGGTAACATATTGACACGTTGGAGGAGGTGCATCGTAAACTCCGCCCAATTGACATTTCAAAGTCGCACTTCCAATTAATATATGACCAGAATTACATCTGTAGGTCACTGTACTTCCTTCAGTTGTTCCAGTGGAGACAAATGTGCCATTGACAATCTCAGTTGGTGGGGGACAGTTGGCCACTAAAATTCATACAAAATAAATAGAATTCATGATTTACTGAGGTAATAAATAAATTACAAGAAAATCGACCGCATGAACTTCAGTACACGTACTTAAGCATTGAGGTGTCTTTCCAGTCCACTTTCCATCGCTCCCACAACTCCTAACCTTCGCCCCGCGGGCAATTGTGTATCCATCATTGCATTCGTACTGTATCTCCGCTCCATAATACGTTTCATTATTCGTTGGAAGAATTATTTTGCCGTCGTTGATTACATCATGTAACGGATCCACACCGCAGTTAATGTCTAAAAATAAAAATTTCAAGAACATTGTAGCAATAAATTTTACTTATGCAAATGAAGTTAGCTGAAGACGTCGCTGTGATTTATCTTACATTTGCACTGCGGGGCTGCACACATACAACAGGTCACCATGAAATAAAGAAAACCAAGTTATCAATGACAATAATAATAAAATTTGTATCATTCTCAAATTAAGTAATCATTCACCTGTGCCATTCCACACCCCATTTCTTTGACACACCCTAATTTTACTTCCGGAGTGCATAAAGTTACCAGCCGCGCTGCATTTATGGATTAGTGTGGCGCCAACACGATAAGAGCCGGAAGGCGATTCATTCGTTATTTCTGTACCGGCATGCCGGTCTGGGCTCCCGCATGAATTTGGTGCTATATAATGAAAGCACAAAAAAGTTAGAGTTGGATTGATGTTTTATAATGCACGTTTTAAATTATTCAGAGGAAGAGAAAGAAATAAACTTACGAAAAACGCATATCCAGTGAAAGTAGTCCAGGCCACATCCTACGTCATTCCAGGTCCAGTCTCGCTGACCATCCAGCAC
>VYYJ01002856.1:0-19132 GCA_021029165.1 Cyphoderus albinus | reverse complement strand
ATTCTGTCTGGACCTGATGCACACAGCCGCACATAATGAACTGTAGACCAATGCCAAACTGCCCGAACCAGTATTTTGCAGACCCTTTTCAATTGTAGTCGATAGTTATACAAACATTTTTGATTTAGTGTGTTTGTCAGATTGCGACTGGAAGACTTTGAACAATCAATATCCGTAGCGTTAGTCTAATTAAAGTAATTTATTTTTACCAAACTATATATAAAGTAGGTGTATTTGAATCAGTTTGTTTGATGAGAATTGGAATGTTGAAAGATTGTCATAAATTCCTTAGTTAATGTACGTAATCTCGAGAATGACTAATTATTTATCACAGTTTATCCAATTTATTTATTTATTAATTTAGAACTTCGGATTAGAGATCATCATCAATTAGTAATTTAAGCAAGAGTTCATGCCTTTCAATGAACGATTTACGTTTTTATTATGCATTTTTCGTTATCAATCTTGTAAGATTTGTTATTGATCAGCATTGATCAAGTTACACCAATTTATTTATTGTGAACAATGACTATTTTCACATCGGACAGCCAACAAAATAAACATCGCTAAAAATGCCATGTAATTTATTTTTATTTAAAAAGCCCATTTCAATGCTACTTTCATTGGATCAGTGAAATTCTGAGATTCAAAATTTCAAAAGCGAAAACTAGACAGTTTCTAAAATAATTTTCAGATTTACATCTTTGCAGTTTGCCAAAAGCCAACGCACTATGATTGAGAATGAGAAATCGAACGTGATTTCCTTCTTTTGGTAATCTTCCTTTCCTAGTACCACCATAGCGAAATCAGTTAAGTTATTTGTGATTTATGAATCATCGGTCGTGCATGAAGAAGTAACGGTTCACACTAACGCGTCATTTTTATACCAATGATAGGATAGAGGAGTTCATTCATTCAATTTTACTTTAGATGTGATCGGAATAATGCGCTTAGCATTGCTGAGCGAGTTATTGAGAAAAATACTCACATTCAAGTGAATTTATGTAGGTAACCAACTGGACCAACCGTAGCCGCAAATATAGGTACCTAAGTTCAAAGCGGCGCAGCATTTTTATTTCAGTTCACACATTAATGAATCCATAAAGACAGAAATTAACCAATCATCTTTGTCTAACGACTTAATAAATAATAATAATTAAATGACAGTTCAAGTTAAGCTTAAATTGTAATTAATTTGCATATCGCTTCGTATCACGGAGTGCCAGTTGTTTCGTGAAACTTTTCAAGTGTGCAAAATTAACCGTCATGATCTTTGAATCGAAATATTTCTCCTCACTAACTGCTGTGGTAATGTTGCATGATGCAATGCTCACGAAATTAACCGTAAGGTTTGGTTTACGTAAGTCACTCTGCTCTACTGCGTGCACAATTATATTATCGCCAGTCTCATCTTCGTCTTTCGAAAAATAAAATACATGTATAAATTGACACCAAAAGCAACTTTGCTACTTGTCGGTGTAGATAGTAAAGGAAGAGGAGAAAAAGCTTTATGATAATAATAAATTACGAACGAAAATAAGGAAATCTTCAATTCATTACTTGCAGACATTTCGATGAAGGAGCGAGAGAGCGAGCGAGCTTAATTTTTATTAGCATCCATCCCTCACACTTTTATGACAATTCCAAAAGTGGCACCTCAAAAATTGCCATGCATGGATGCGTCCGCCTTATTGTCGATACCATTATCTTTGCAAACCAAGCAAGAGTCCAAGACTAACTGACAATGAGTTCGTAGGAGTTGTTGCACCTGTATCAGCGCCAGCAGCAGCAGATGTACACTGAGATTATTTTCTGTTGTTTGTGGTGTGTGGTAAAGAAGCAGAACACTGCTTTGCTGTGGGTTGCGCAAGGGGAAATGTGAAGCAAATCTGCTAAAGCAAGCACTAATGAAAAATATGATTTCATTTGATTCTATTATCGTTACATTTTTTGTCTTACTTTTATTTTTTTGCTTTAGGTATTAGCTTTGGGATGTAACATCGCATCGCAGAAATGGACTTTTGGTTACACGCATCAGTCACATCTTTTGCTATTTGAATGTAAAAAAGATGGTCGAGATAAAGTGGAGACTAAATAACAATAAGTGCGACTTTTAGTGAGAGAGTGCAGTATCCTCTCTGCCATGAAATTGTTATCATCAGTTAAATCCAAACATAATTTTTGCATTGTTAGTACAAATGTGGATGTGACTGTATGTTTGACAATTTAAGAAGCTTAGTCCGCTTCTTCTACTCCTAATCTCCTAATCCTCCCTAAAAAACAAATAAAAGTCTAAGCTATTTGCCAAAGCCGTTATTTAGAGTTTTTCGAGGGGATTTTCTGGGGGTGGTATAGTGGTTAGGGCATAAAACTTTTCTATTATTATTATTATGCAAAACGCAAGTCACCATTATCATTGCATTTCTCTGCAAGCTTTACTGTCACTATGAATCCACTTCACTTCGGTTCAATTCTCAATCTCATCTCAGCCCTCCACGATTTCCTCCTCCCTGTAAAGTCGAAACTTTGCTGCTTCTATGCCTAAATATTCTAATGTAAGTACTTACGACGCCATGCCTTGTAGCTTGTGATTGAGATTATTATGTGAACACAGAGAGAGAACATTCGCATTAAAAACGAAAAGAAGTGGCGCCGCGGCTGTGGTGGTTGTGTGTGTCAAGCTGCGACTCAAATCGCTACCTATAAAAAATCTCGACATCAACAAAATAACTTCCTTTTCGCTACTTTTCCTTTAGGCACATCATCAACATCATCGACAAAGCACAGGAACACCACCACGGTGGCACCATTCGTTTAAAATGTTATGTTATAAAAAGAGTAACAATCAAAGCGGAGCGTTCTTTGGCTTCACTTTATGAACCTCTGAACACAATTTTGTGTGTCTCGTTTCGATTCTCATGTTGTCAACGACTTTACCATGCATCATGCACTCGACGACGCTAAAACGCTGTGCTCTATCCGGCCATAATACCCTAAAATGAACTGAACTAAACTGACATGCAACTTGCTAGAGGTTGATACTTCATTTTGCTACACATTTTTATCGTACAATACAAGTCATTGTTGCATTTTGCATTCCGTTCCGATTAAGAATACCTAGAGATTTTCATGTTAAGCTCATGTTAAAGACTGACACATAGAGCACCAAACAAAATACTCGCATAATATTCATCATCGCCATCAACATCAACTCCACTCGACTTCGACTCCTAACTTTAATCAGCACAGGATGTGCACAAAAACATTCTTATTTTTTATTCATTTTTTGTCGATTCACATAAACCCTTTTTGCATCACATAAACATCAACCTAAGCTCCAACTTCAGTCAGCATCAAACATCCCCTCCTCGCATGAAAATTGAAATAAAGAGCACTGCTACACAACAACACAGGTAACAATCGATAGAAGAGGTTTAAACTTAACGAAACGAAAAAACATCAAGACCCTAAAATTCTCTCACTCATCACATCAGCATCACACATTTTTCTACCGCTGCTGCGTTACTATCATTAAACGTTCGTTACTGCATCATGTAATCTGAATCTACTGGTGTGCTTCAATTTGTGGTTCCTCTCTCAGACCTCATCAGAGGCATTTAAGTGAATTTAAGTTGAGTGAATATTATTATTATCATCAAAGGTGAAGCGAACACAAGGAACTTTTTTGTGGATGGATGCATTGTCGAGATTCGCAAAGAGTCTTGTATCTGTGTATCCATTTATTGTTAAATATTTATGTTATGTTATGTTATGCAGTTTTAGTTTTTAGTAGCATTATTGGAATTGGAATCGAGATTAAGAGCGACGATAAGACGAGTCGAAGTTTTTAGTCGCGGTCGCTGTTGTGATCAAGGTGCCTTGGCATGGCGGTTTGCTGTAATAAATAAAAAAGTATTATTAAACTGTTCGTCCCATTTTTTACGATGATTTAAGCCTATATTGTATTGCTAATTATTAATATTCCTCACTCAAAATAACATATTATTCAGCACATACACATTAATACACTATAAATAATTGAGACAGACACATCCGTGGTGAATAAAAGCGAATTTACCTTTATACACAGCATGTGGCGAAAAGAATTTCAGTTTCAATTCGAGTTGAATTGATGTGTGTTATAGTTTATGTGAGAGTGAATAATTTTTTGGGGAAAAATTTTGTAAGCGTTTGTTCTGACATTCTGACTGATGTAAGTAAAGAAAAAAATGGCATCTCTTCACTAACTTCTCCTCTCTTCATGTTTGTACTGTAATGACTGTGTTTCTGCATTTGTGGCCACTATACACTACTTCTGTAGATAAAATGATTACGACATGCTTTTGTGATTAGTTTTGTTCTTTTTCGTGGTTGAAGGACAATCGAGTGATTTAACACAGTGAATGATTGCATTGCATCCCAAAAACCCCAACATTATCTATTATATTGTAAATAGTATATTATACTATAATCGCTGTCTGCACTGCACCACAATTCAGTCTTACCTTTAAACTATTATCATCTCATTACTCATTAAATACGTTGGCAGTTGAAGCAAGGTGCATGATTCATTCATGTCAAGTCAGATTTATCTAATCTTATCTTTACTCTTTTTTGCGTGCACATCAATGAGAATCAGCGGATTACCCAAGAAGCTGTATAATTGTAGACATCATCTCATCTAAATAAGCCTCGACTAACAAACATCGCCTGTTGACGTGCAAAAAGTCGGCCATTTTTGTTTGCATTGTCGATATTGGCACACACATGAGCCGATAACTCACTGATGAAGACCTCAACTCTTGCTGAGTAATACAACAGCCACTGTGTGACAGATGCAGTGAGATGATAATAAGACACAATTAATTAAGGCATCGATTGGGCAAAGCAAAGCAAGGCAAACCTAACAAGACAAAGACAACGAACTTCCTTATCGTGGAATCAACTGTGATAAAAAAGCACAGTTTGAATCATCATCGCCATCGTCATCATCATCCCTCAACACAATTTTGTAACCTTCTTCTCGACAGGAAAAAAAGTTGGACTAGAAATAAGCAAATGTAATGTTAATTAAAAGAATTGAAGCTGCGTCAGTGCGATTGTAAAATAATGTGATTTAGTTTGTGTGTGTTCATCAGATCAAACGTCACACTGATTTAACCAAAGGAATTTGTCATTGAGCGCATTCCTGGCTGTGAAAGAATTTGTGAACAGTGTTCCGGTGATTACCGAAAGAAACAGTTCCTGGACATTTTAAGTGATAATTTTAGTATTTGTGCTATAAAAATGCCTCTGTTCGATAAAAAGCGAGCAAATGGAGGTCCCGTCGGACCAACACCTCCTCCACGAAACCTGAGTAACGCTTCAAATTCCCCCCTGGGCAGTCATAATAATAATCAGCATTCGGACAAAGACAAAGGCTACCAGTTCGAAGCGGTGGACAACAATGGAATCATTTCCAGAAGCACGGTCACCAAACCTAAACTCGTATTCCATTGTCAACAAGCGCAAGGAAGTCCCACGGGTCTCATCTCAGGATTCTCGAATGTCAAAGAATTATACCAAAAAATTGCCGAGTGCTACGAGTTTCCCGTTGATGATGTAAGTACCTAAGAAGGCTCAGGAGGTGCCTGTGAAGTGAAAATGACACTTTATTTTTTCATTTTGAAAATGCAATAAGAGATCTCTGGAGAAATTTTGCATTGATTCCAACCAGAAATGAATTTATATTGTTTAGCTGTCTGGCACAAAAAAAAACTTGTTAGACAAAGATGAGAAGACAACAAACATGAGTTTGTAGTTGGTTTTACCTGTAGCATGTTTTTAGGTATTGTTTGCATAGGTGGTCCAACTTGCTGTTGTAATAAGCAACATGTAGGCTTTTTCATTTTAGATAATGATATCTGTACAATCAGCATCATAAATCATACCACGCATGCGCGCATCCACTCGTGATACTCGGTTAAAAAGTTAAAACTTAAAACAATGCATTTCATTTCCTTTTCAATAAAAAACACAAAGCATTCAAAATAGGAGAGTGGCACTGTTTTTTGTCTTGTGTTGTGTATTGAGTTAGGAATTAGGATTTCAGTTGGTTTGGAAAAGGTGTAAAAAGTGACAGTAACAAAGCAAACATAAAGTCATGCCATGAACATGATTAAATTGCGTTTCCTTCCGGTGACGACGAGCTAGTCATAAAACTATGAAAATGCAACATGCAACTGTTCGCTCACAAAATAGTAGGTAGGTACACGTGTAGGGAGCTGAGCTTGAGCTTAAAAGCTCCTATAAAAATAGAATAATTATTAAAATGATTACTACTCGTTCACGAACGAAAGCTTTCACAATCGAAACGTCAACATTTTGAACTCCTCTGTCTCCATTTCTTTTGTTCATAATATACATTAATAATTTTAATGATACATGTATAAGTGTTGACGTCTCAGTACAGACACTAAAATCACAATTACATATTTGCATGCACGAAAATAAATTAGCTATAAAAATTATCAACAGGCAAAATATTGTCCTGGCTTTATAGTCCTTTTTTGCTCCTTCCTTTCAATTAATTTTTCTAATTTTTACTTTAACCAACGCAATTTTGTCTTCCTCTCAAGTGCGGAGCGGCAGTGGAAAGGGAAAAGGATTATCTTAATTGGTGCTTCCTTTTCCTTCCTGTGTCAAGGAATGCCAATAATGTCAATAGAACGCGGATGGGATTATGAGTAAAATAAGGTTATGTACGTTATATTACGTAGGTACGCATCATCCATCATCATCACTGACATGAACTAAACTAAACTAACCTTATTTAGTATACCCACATCAACTTTAGGTTTTATTACAATGTGCTTATGTTTCGCAGGTGTGTTGTACTGACGTCACACTGCATTTTAATTTTTTCATCTTTAATTAAAGTCTTTAATTAAGGAAAATGTACCAAGTACTAAAAAACCAACCTCCCATTTAAAGTGCATATTTTAGGGCTTTCCAAGTTTATGTTAAAATGCGGATTTTTAATGACCATCGGAAAGGAGAATGCAATTTCAGAAAAATAAAGTCTACGCCTAGGCCTTTAAAATAAACTTTATAATATGACTTTGAAATGAGCACTTTTGCCTAAAATTGTTTTTAAAGGAAAGACGAATGAAAATGAAATGAGACAATTCAGTTTGATGTAATGTCTGATTGCGACTTGCAGCAAGTTTAACATCAATACTTCCATGAAAAAAGTAACATCAGTGTTTTGATTTGTAATTTGTAGATATTATTTTGCACCTTGAACACGCATCGTATCGACATGGACAATCTCCTGAGTGCCCAGCTTTGCCTAGATGACTTCATTTTTGTTCACAGAAAAGGTAATTTAATTTCTGCACTAAAGAAATGTGTATTTAATTTTATACGTACATAAATACAGTGAATAAAATAAAAATATTTATATTTTGTGTAGGGACGAAGAAAGAAGTAGAGCTGACAAAAACGGAGGAAGCGTTGGGATTAACGATTACAGACAATGGGAATGGGTATGCATTTATCAAGAGGATTAAAGAAGGTTCTATCATTGACAAGTGCAAAGTAATTCAAATCGGGGACCACATCGAAAAAATTGACGATGAGAACCTGGTTGGGTGGAGACATGTAGAGGTGGCCAAATACCTAAAATCCATCCCAGTAGGGAAAACCTTTACTATTCGATTAGTGGAGCCGCTCAAGGCCGGATTCAGTAATTTTATATAAATATTTACTCATTTCTCTTGACATACAAGATAAATAGTTTATCTATACATACAAAATGGTTTGTGTTTTGCAGTGAATATTGGACCAAAGTCAGACTCGAAGAAATCAAACAAAGGAAAAAGTTACGGAAGTGGGAAGGAGACGCTAAGATTCAGATCTAACGCACCAGCGCAAATCGAACAAGCTGTAGGTTACGTTAGACTGACAAAACATTTCCGCTTTGGTGCCAATGCCAGTGTTTAAAATTTTGTGTCATTTCTTCTTTTAGCCGGACGATATATCGAAGAGCGCGATAGAATCTGTCAACAGGCTTCTTGAGAATTTCATGGGTATCAACGACAGCGACCTTGGTAAACCGCAACACGAAAAATTATCCCAACCGCAGAATTTTATCAACTGTGAAAAAGAAAGAAATTTCTAAGTCTTCCTGAGTAACTAAAATCTTTTTACCACAATTTTTTTTCTAGCAACTCAAATCTTCGAGATGGCCATGAGTAAGAGTAACACAATGGAATTGGCAGAAGCAGTCGACAACTCCGAACTGGAATCCTTCGGCTTCACGGACGACTTTTTAATCGACGTGTGGGGCATCGTGACCGATGCAAAGGCTGGAAGGCTTGGAAGAGGCACTTGAAAATGCCCAGTGCGGCACCATGTACAGAAAAAAATATTACCATGTTAAGAAGTTAATCAATGTTTTACGCGCATTTCCCGCATACTGTTTCATGAGGAGCCAATGACATTTTACTAAAATGTGTGCACATGTCATGAAAAATTAACGCAATTAACCGAAAAATGTAGAGTGTTAGTCATCATTGTTTGCCAAAGTGAGGTCGAATTGTACTCGAAGAACTCTTCCCAGCAGCCTTTATTTATCACATATGTCCACAGAAGATCCCGTTCAAAGCTGTTAACACAACTCATAGTGCACTACATTTTCCTTTATTTATAAATACACCATATTAAACATGACTTAAGATTTCCAGGCCATTCTTAATTATAATTGTGTAAAGTATCTTTTATAATAGCACAAATGTAAAATGAGCAGCAAGCTGTTGGAAAAGCCGATGTTGGTATATATATGGCCGATGAAATAAATAAAAAATTCTCAAAAACTCTTTGCAATTTTGTCGAATATTTCATTATTTTATTTGCCGTTACATACGCGAGAAACTTGACAAATTTTTATACACCTCGCTGTGTTTTGCACAAATTCGGTGACTAATAAAATGTAAAAAATTAGTACAAAGCATTGTCTCATCAGTTAGGTCTCTCTACACAATTGTAAGCGTTATTCTTAATTAACTTTACAGAATATCATCATCATCCACACGAAAAATGTTTTTGTTATTATTCTGTCTCGTTTACAATGATGAACAGGACATGGACCCCTTTCGCAATAAAAAACGCCTACCTACATTTTAAAACTGTGCAACTAAAGTGGAGAGAAATAAAACGATGCATTGTTTCTTTTTCTGCTACATTATCATTTCTGTGCAATGCACCATAAAAATCCTACGTTACTTCTGGAGTGAAAAAATGAGAATCATTAAATTACAAAAAGTCTGGGAATGAAAGTAAAGGAGATACATCGATTGTGGTTACTAATTAATATTATTATTACATATTATTATGGTAAACAAATTCCGAGTAGAAAGTGATCGACCGAACTTATGTGGTAAGTATAAATTAGCAACATTTTTGTCTCCCAAGAATGAAGCCGGCTATAAATTACGCAGCGTACTTACGAATACGATACGATACGATATTGTAATCATCACAATGAAACTCGACCGAGCAAAATACTTTCCGATTTTTCTCTAATCAATCTTCATCATTAATATCATCAATCAGTACAAATTACGGAGCAGTAGTAGTGATATATTAAGAATAAATAGTATTGTGCAGTAGTGTCTCAGCAGAGAGAAAGAGTCTAAGTCTAGAATTCTATGCGAGTTTTCTTTTCGGAGAATTCCACTAACTAAATTAAGTAAGATCATTGTAGGATAATTCGAGTACAAGCATGATAGGAAAAAAACAACCAGTTTTATCGCGAAATATCAGTAGTTTCTTACAATATTAATATTATTAAGTAATCAATAATATCAACATTCAGGTTTTTTGGTAGACTGCTCACCATTCCAACGAAGCACTAGCGCACGGGTTAATTATATAATTTAAATACAGCAATAAACACAAAACCTTGAATTCATCGGGAGTTGTTAATGAATGGTACATTGCAAATTGTAATTGTAAATATCATTTTTAAAAAGAAATTTGCATCTTCGATCGGTATATGGTGGTAGGGTAGTAGAGACTTGTTGACACTAACTTTATCAGTAAATTGCTATTATTTGTGATATTTAATTGTAATGATGATAACTTTGATTATTACAGGTAAGGTAATCATTATTACCCTACGCCGGAGCATTATTATATTTATTATTTAGTCTATTTATTAATGTAGTTTGTTAGGTAAAGGTATGTAATGTATAAATTTAAGTGGGTAGTTAATATTGATTAGTTGACTTGCGCTTATTTCTACAGATAGTTTACCGTATCTTATTTATTGATAATTAACAGTTTTGGATTAATAGCAATTAATTTAATCATAACGGAGGCAAAACATTAAACTACTCAGGATTTGCATTTCAAAAAATTGTGTCGCACTCAACACGACACATTTTTGAGAGACTCCAAAAACCGTTGCATTTGTAATAATTTAGATAGTTACACTTTCTTTGACAATTAAGAAACAGTACACTTTTCGTCGTTAACACGGAAAACTGACAAAAACGCAGAAAATCACTGAATTTAGAGGATTATATTTTTCAGAGCAATCGGGTATTGTGAGGTAAATGCTGACTGGAGTCTGGAGGACAAGAAATCGGATCGGGACACACAATTGACAATTACTTTTGGGGTGACTTCTGAAGATAAAGTCTGAGTTAAGCACCTTATCTTCGCGGAGTGGCACTACTGGTCATCTTCTTTGACATAGTCTCTTCCTCTGTCACGCAATTACGGAATTGTGCTACTTTATTTCGCAGTTCTGTTAGCATTGCGATTTTTTCTAGACATTGCTCATCCAACTGCTGGGAATATGCTGTGAGAAAAACAATGAATAACGGTCAGTCAACGAATTTTGAATACCTTGAAGTGAAGTTTGAAATAAAGTACATAATATTTAGTATATAAAAAATTACCTTCTTGATCGTACTCCACCTGATTGGTCATACTGAGCAGCATCTTGTCCGTAGCTATCCACCTTCCATTTGCTTCCAGCACAAGCTTGTGATACTCCACCATCTCTTCTTCGGCCTCTTGCATTTTGGAAATTGGTCTCGTGGAATGTCAACAGTTCACCTGATATCTCCCCTTCCTGTGGTTTTCCAACAAAAATTCTCTGGGTAATATTGTACACTTACACAATACATTACAATCTACTCTCTTAATCAATTAATTCCACATTTTGGAATCCAAAATAAATTATTCACCAAACCAATTGCCCTCTTGCATGCCCTGATGTGTTTACATTTATTAATTCTTTCAATTTTGTAACGAAAGTTAAAACGAATGGAAAAATATCACAAATAATTTAAGAATCTGCAGAGTAAGAGATTGTAGGGCATCTGGAAATAATTTGTTCTACAAAATATTACAGCGTGCTGTTGAACTTACGTTAAGAGATCGCAGTTGAGCAAGATCACTTTCACTTTCCATTGTTTCCACATCGTCTTCACCTTCAGGCACTGATGACATTTTCGTCTCCAACGGATCATGCGCAGCCAACTCCTTCACACGATCAGCATACCGAAGTGTATTCAAAGAATGTTCACAAGAACTCAGCCCAGGACTGATCATGGCAATCATGCACGTTTTCGACTTTTCTCCGATAAACGAATCTCGAAGCACTTGGGTCAATTTACTGGCCCGGAAAGGAAGATGAGCACCCTTTCTCCCCAGTGCACGAATACACTCTTTTAAAGCCAGCAAGGATTTATTGATCTCCGCACCTTCCATTCTTGTCTGCCTGTCCGCCGAAGAAGTGTCAGCTCCACGCTCATTTCCCGCCAAATCAATCAGCGAGAACTTCCCGTGCACTCTCCCTTGTGCCTGACGCAGCACAATCTGGAAAACTGCATGGGAACGTGAAGAGTTGGAGTTTGCTGATGTTTGCCCTGACGTTCTGGCCGCATTACCCAATTGAATCAATTTAAGGACATCTTCCACAGAGTCAACAGCTCTTTCTTGTAGACCTACTACTTGCACTTGCTGTTTACCATCTTCCAACACACGCAATTTTGCTTTATTAGCTAGAAGATCGAAAACCTACAACGATATAGTATAATAAAAGTTAACAATTCTGTACTTAAATTTTCTGTTATTGGTATTGTAATTTAATCAATATGGGATGAGTTTTACCTTTCCACTGTAAATTTCGAAGAAACTGCAAGAAACGTTCAGGTTATGTTGGCGATACTGTGACATTTTGAGGAAGCGGAAAACATCTTTTGCAGTCATTGCGTAAACACCCTTTTGACAGTCTTGTGTCTTTCCGTTGAAATCACCACCCATCGTATGTGTCTTTCCACTCCTACAGCATCAAATAATTAGTATATTAATATATCTGACTGTGTGCTATGCTATAATAAACACAAACAAGTAAAAAAAACTGAATTACGTCTTACCCGGTTTGACCGTATGCAAAACAGGTGGCCATTCCCCCTTCAAAGACGGTCTGAACCAAAGGGCGAGCTGTAAACCTATTTTCAAAAATTAGGTTAGGTTGGATGTTTTAAGTGAGGAAATTAATGTACGATAGGTTCAAAGAGGAGGTATTCCATACTTATAAACGACTTCATTGGAGCATGTTTCATCGAAGGCGTAGTCAAACCGGAAATGTTGATTCTCCAAAAATTTGGTCAGGTCTACTTTTGTTTTAGGCTCATGGACAATTATTTGATTCTTGTTAGGCACAGTTATCACATCCACTTCTTTCCTAGTCACCTCTGCAATTAAAACGACATTATAACATAACGACTGTAAGTTCTTAAAACTAGATTAAATCTTCGGACGAAAATATTATTAAATGGGCATTTATTCCAACCTACCTTTTTTATTCATAGGTCTTTTACGAACGCACACAGTGATTTGGTGGTCTTCAACTGCGTCACTATCTCGTAAAGGTGTGAACTCCAAATTGTTCCGGTACTCACGAATCATATTTGAAAACTCCCAGTTTGGATTCCCCGGGTCCATGTTCATCAGATTTTCTTTCTCATTTTTCAATTCGGCTTGCCTCATCCTTCTTTCTTCCCGATTCTTTTTCAACTTTTCTACTTCCTTCACGACATTGCTCCGTCGTCGAGATGCAGGCGCTGTGTTGTTCAGTTGACTCTGATCCGCTCTGGTGACTGTTCCTCCACCCGTTCCATTGACGTGAGACGAAGAGATGTCCATCGTCTGATCATCCATATCATTACTGCCGACACTGGAATCTGGCATCTTCACTGTTGGGGCTGTGAGCTGGGTGGTTCGAGTTGCTCGAGGAATCCTACCAGCAGCATTGCTCGGTGGTGGCATTGCTGCATTGGCTGCATTTATTTGATTTTTACCTCCCACTGCAGCAGGTATCTGCAATATAATCCATTTTAGTTAAAACACTTATTCCTAACTTATTTATTATTATATTATTAATGTTTAAATCCTCTAACAACTAACCCTAATACTACTTCGTCTGTGATTCAAATATGAATTTAGTTTAGTCATACTGAAAGACTCCTTTAAAGCCTTAAAGCAACAAAGCAAGGAAACAAATTTTCTCTAATCTAAACTCTCTAATAAAAATTGGGATGACAAGTTTTACTCTGATTTCGACAACAATTTCAATTTCAATACACACTTATAGCCCCTACTCTACCTTTAAATAAAGGACTTTATTAGAAAATTAGAATCAGACTGTGATTCGCAATTCGCAAAAACGAAGTAATAAATAGATACATGTAAAGTGGAATCATAACATTCATAACTCCTTTCATTTAGCTTGTCCGCAGCAAAAATTGCACAGTCCTTATTCCAAAATTATGTCCAAGTTCCAAGTTGTTAGTAACGATGGGAAAAGAAACCATGAGTGGAATAAGCTTGAAGTCAGGTAGCTGGGTGTGAAGTTTGCCCTTGATACATAATGGAATAACTTTCCAAGCCCACCTTCTTTCCCTAACTTTGCTTGACTTTCCTTTCCAATTTAATGTTTCATCATGATCCCGACTCGACTCGTGATTCACGAGTGTATGAGCAATATGAATATGAAATTGGAAAAATGAATCATCACTGCATGAATGAAATGGAAATGACACAATGACAGTGTCTTGTCTTGTCACTTGTCCTATCCTTGTTTATCATTACCCATAAGATTTGTGGAAGCGAGCCAGTATCAGTATTCATTTTCGTCGGCGGCGCCTTCGACTGACTGAGGCATTGTTCGGAATGCCCATGCCGGAAAGTGTAAACTTTCCTGTCTTTACGAGTACCATTTTCAATACTTTCTTTAGCCGGAGGAATCGTAAAATGCGTGATGATTGGCGAGGAGGTTCCCAATTTTTGGAGCAACTTTTCATGCGCAAAGAGGAACCTCTGAGTCACGGCGTTTCCAGTTGATAACCTTCTCCTCACTCGAGCGACAGTTGCAGCGGATATCTTGCCCGTGCCAGTGCTGCCTACACTGCCCACACCCCCTTTCCCACTGCCACTGCTTCCCATAGCGATTACCCATGTCGGTAAATCGCTCTCTGTCCACTGACATTTCGGCGGAGGTGGCAATGGGTCAGAGGACGCACCTATCTTTTTATTTCTTGCATGTAGCCACAGTCTATCAAAACACGAAGTCACATTCACACTTTGAATCTGTGAAAAATTCTCGTCGGAGTTGAGAACGTCTTTTGAATTTGCTGAATTTGTACATGAGCACCAAAACATTGTTTCCCGAATTCGAACCGGAAAATGGTAAGTAGCAAAAGTGAGAACGGCAGAAATGATAATGAAACTGGTTTTGATTTCTGATTAATGGCTCCAGGTACACAGAGAGCTACTCAATTATTCAGTTTGACTAACGTGAAGCCAATCAAAAATACGAGTAAATCAACGGTGAATTAGAAAGTAGATGGAATCGTAATTTGCAACCCCGTGTGGCAAAGCTCGAATCCATCACTCTCTGTGAATTGACAACACTTTGTTATTTATTTATTTATTCACTTTGACTTTACTAGTATCATTAGGAAGCAAACGTTGTTAGGAAAGGGAGATTTGAGAAATGAAATGAGAACCTTCTCTGTCTGCCTTCTCTTCCACTTTCCCAAGAACAAGAGAAATGCTAGTTCTTGGTTGCAAACATTTGTGACACATTTCTCGCTTTTTCCGTCGATAATCTATCTACATAACATGAAAACCTACCTTATTTACTTACACGATTGCACAAACCCATGATGACAGAGCGTTTTTACTTTCTCCTTTGTTGCATTCTTTTCCAGTGAAGAAGTCGGTCAACTAACCTATCATGGACGTCATCAGAAGTTGCTCTAAATAATTTGTGCCCATCAAGTAACAAAACCATCTGCCTCCTAACCAATTGAACCAAATGCGCAAGAAGCCATTTTACATGGATATTCTTTTAGTGCTGACCGTAAAAATAAAAAATGAGCAATAATGGACTTAATGCAACCTCATTTTTTCGGGACCGACACCAACACTATCAATAACCTAGTCTCTCTCGTAGTAGATATACAAAGCAAGAACCTATCAATAAACTGAATTCTTGTTTGATACCTCTGGCTCTGTAATTTAAGCGAAAAAGGCAGTAACACGGCCAAGGTCAAACTACAAAACAAACTATTTGTCAATCCATAATCCATCCATTTTCATACACTTTCTGACTTTCTGTCCGTTAAAATCAAATCCAAATTCCAACTTTCTCCTTTTACATTAATGTTTTGTTTTGTTGTGAAAGCGTCGTTACTTTTGTCTTGCTACTTTACTTTTCACTTACATTATGCCCTCATACAAATAAAAATGAAATGCCTTAGCTTGACTCCAATTTACTCTGACTCTGAACGGAAATGGAATTCAATCATGGCATGACTCTACTCAAGCTGAGGTGGATAACAATCAAAATTTACCTTCCCTTCCCCGGATAAGGTTGCTACTTTTCTTTACTTAAGTAAATTACTTGTACTTTCCAAGAATTGGAAGGATTGGAATATTTGGAATTGTTGACAGGCAAGACAAATAAATAAATCAAAGTATGTAATAGTAATGTTTGCTTGCTTACGGGTGGCGGTCTAATTTCGGCAGCGCACGTTTGTCTGGAGTTGTTACTCGTGTGCTGATTGTTGGCTACGTTGTTCATGTTGGTGACATTGTTTGTGTTGTTAGTGACATTTTCCATGGCTCCATTATTGGGAACTAGATTTCTCGTGGTGACGTGAGGGTTCAATGCTACAAGAGACTCCAGATCCACTTCCTTCCCCTTTGTCTCATTTCTCTCGAACCACTCAACGGTAACACTTTTCCCTTCCCAATTAATGCCCGACACAACGGCTGTATGGATACGACCATCCGTTCGCTTTATATTCACTTGCATCCCGAGACCAAGTGAGTAGATCACTGTGCTATCCATGGTGCCGCTCTCCCGTCGTGGCGTCGTCGTCAGTCAGAACAATCACAACACGGTTTTTACTTTGACTTTTCAGTTCCAAAAATTGTAAATGATTCGATTAGTTTTTTTAGTCGAGTCTATTACCAACTGATAAAAGTTAATGAATGAAATGAACCTGAACTTTAAAAGGGAGGGCCATCAATCGTCAATTCAACCCTCGAAACCAAATCCAGGCACTGGTCCACTCTACAATTACAATTAAATTAATTTCTTCTGATTTCCATTTCCACTTCCGTGTTGTTGTTGACAATTACGATGAAAGTGGTAAATGTGTAACTGGTAATTTGACGAGACTAAAAAAGGTATTTAAATAATAAAAATAATAAAATCGTTGAATTCTAATTCCCAGCCGTTGAGAAGGACTGAGGTTGAAGGAGGACTAGGACTGAAACAGACGAATTCAAAAGTGTGCCTTCTTCAAAGTGTATTGTAATTGAGGGTGATCCTGACTCTGTGACTGGCTCCTGCAGCCGCAGCCGTCAGAAAAAGCATAGGGATGTATTGCTCCTCAAGAGAAGGAAAAGAACGAATTTATAAAAGGAAAGGGAAAAACGGAGCAACACGAGGCGGAATGGAACGGATTTTGCGTACGCTACTCACTCATGTATTCCAAAATCCACTTCGCTCAAGAAAAACGAACGAAACGAACGAAAATCTTCCATCCACTTTGTGTTGCATTGCATGCACGATGCACGCACGACGTGAATGCTTTTGATTGAGTAGATTTATGATTCCATCCAACAATGCAGTGCAACAAGGACAGGCTTAGTCCGATGCTGCCAATGTTATTTCAGCCAGAGTCAACATAAACGGTCACTATTTTCTTTCTTCTTTTTAGAGCGATATTACCAAAGTTGTCTTCTTCTAAAAACTCAATGTTCAATGTTCTTTCTTTGTCTACTCTACTCTGTGCTTGTGCTATATTATAGCAGCATAGCTTTGCAATTGTAAATGTAATCTACTTTTTTGGTGTTATTCGCTCTGGCTCACACCCACAGACACAGGTTCCCCCAAAACACCAACCGACCACCACTGCTGTTGGGCTCATACATCAAATATGTATTACACGGATGGGGTCATTGTCATTAAGGGGCCCGTGATTTTACTTTATTCAAAAAACGGGAGGGTTATTTCTGGTGGGTGTGGATTGATTACTGATATGATAGATGCTGATTTAAAACAAAACCTCGCTTTTTTAATACGTACTTGATGAACGTTTCCTTCTTTTTGCACTGTTTCTCTGTTCGGTTAGTTTATAGCGAACTCTCAGAGAGTTTGAGCTGAGGCACAACAAAAGCAAACGATCAGTCAGACCTTACAACGTGATGATGAGAACAATAATGTTTCCAAAATGAGTAATGTTGGTTGAGTGAGTGAATGAGTGAATGAGTAAGCCTTGAATGTCATAATAGTAGTAACGGTATACCGTTTCGGCATTGCAATTGTTTCGATTTTCGTCCTATGCACTACATTTTCTGTAGTTTGGTTTAGTCAGTCAGCTTTTCTTTGTTTGTAGCGTGTGGAGCTCTCTGCTTTTTTATTACAATGTTGCTTCTTGGGCTTTTTTTGGTGCTGGTTTGGTCAGTTGGTGGTGGAAAAAGGAAGGTTTTGGTTTGCATGTGGGTGGACAGAAAAAAATCAAATGAATCAGCTTGTGCGTTATGATGAGAGAGATGAAATGAAGTTTCCTTCTTTGTTGGTGGTAGTATGGTGCAAACGAAACTGCAATTACGGAGGTATTATTTCGCCAAAGTACCTAATTCGTAGTCGCAGGCAAAAAATGCAGAGCGAACATAAATAACAGGAGTCAGGAGCGAGAGCGGGATCAGGAACTACCTGGCTGGCTGAAGAAGATTAAATATGAATGAAATGAGGATGTCGAGCAAAAAAGAGCATAAAGTTGAGCTGCTAACTAAAATATAGTAAAAAAGCATAATGCACCTCACACCGGCCGAAATAAAAAGTAGGAAACTGTGCTATTTCTGCATGCATGTTGTGCTCTATGTTCTTTCATATCTATCTGGGCCTGGTCTAGGCATTCAACGTGTTACTTGAACATGGATTGATACGAATTTGATAAAAAAGCACTTAAAAAATGTTCAAATCAAATACTTTACAATACAATGGAAAAAGAAATGCCAGGTAGAAAATCCCTTAAAAGCGTGTAAGCCTGTTCGAAATCGTAATCGCCACGAAGTCACGCGCGGGCACAGAGGTCTTTTGTCTATGCAGATTTTATTTTCCCAAGAAGACGTCATCTTAAGCATTCTCATTATTATAAACACCCAGTTTTACTTTTTTGTTTCCGTTACACGAAATCGATATACAGCAAACTCCTTAAGTAGGAAAGTAGGTGGTCTTGAATTTGTATAAAATGAAATTAACAACTGGGCGGAGTTGTTCGTCTCTTGTCCTATCCGTATAATAGTAGTAGATCGCTGCACTGGAAAAAAACGACCATTTTTTTTTCGTTTCTGTTTCTTCGTTCATTCACTTCTTTCTTCCTGGACTAAAGCTAAAAAATAGCGGTCATCGTCTTAATGTAATAAAAGTTCATTGTTTATTATTTGGAACGATGTGACTTGTGACATGAAGCATGAATGCCTGCAAGGAAATTGGAATATCGATCAGTTCTCTGGTCCGCCCGGTATTCCAATAAGATGAGTTTCAACAAATCGC
>VYYJ01002855.1:0-19132 GCA_021029165.1 Cyphoderus albinus | reverse complement strand
TTTTGAATTATCATCTTTGCGTTGACTCCCCATAATTATATTTATTTTTTAAACACGATAAAGTCAAAACGGATACAATATTAATTAATTCTAATCTTTTTTAATCTATCTTAATTATCTGGAATTATTAGAAATTGTGTAGTTTTTTTTGTACATTTTCATTGTTTTTTCGATGTTAATTTAAATCAATATTAAAATTAATTAAAGCGTACATGTATCCAACACCTGAAACTGATGACCACACTGTAAAAAAGATTACAAAATATGACTAGATTGGAAATTGATACCCGTTTAGTTCAATTTCCAATTAAACTCTCTTTACTTAAACGGGAGCAAATGTATTCCGGCATCCGCTGCTGTCCGGGAATTCTTAGAAGCCCACTGCTTCTAATATTCCCGGAAAGCGGCGGAGGCGGAACACATTGTGCTCCAATTTAAGTAGAGGGAGTTTTACCCGTCTATCGCGACTCCTTTTTTAAACCTAAACGAAAAAATTTCCTTTTCACTGAAATTTAACTCCACAGGGGTTTCAATTTCAAGGATCTCCTCGACTCTCGAGATCGTTTTTATTTTGCCTTCAAATTAAAGACAACCTCGAAATCGGCAGTCGACGAGATCCTTGAAATTGAAAACCCCTGTGGGTGGAGTGAAATTTCAGTGAAAAGGAAATTTTCTTGATTAACTTAATTCAGTCTTTGTTCAGTCTTTGAGTTGGATTTATACGCTTTCGTTTTGGCAATGCCAAATTGAGTTAATACTTAAAAACATAATCATCACCTAAATTATTAAAGCCTTTAGCATTTTAAAATTAAAATCAGAACAAATGAAAATGTTGAAAATGCTATCAATTAATGACGGGCATTTTTCTTCGGAATTTTTTTATGACGAAAAATGGCGTCGATGGCATTCTCAACAGCTTCATACTCGTCCCGTCCCTTCAAGCCCTCGAGTACAGTCAAAGTGGCCTCTGCTTGAGTCTCAAACATTGTAATCATGTCAGCACTCAAATCTCCAGCAAGATTATTGAATGGATTCGATGGATCCAGAACGATAGGCATTGGCAAATTATTCCATAAAAAAATATTTTTGAGGAAGTTTGCATCTTTATGCTTTTCGGTAGCTCCGATGGAGACTTGCAAATTGCGAAAATTTTGCATGGACTCGAGAAAACGGCGGAAACCGGAAATTAGGCAGCGTTTCTTGCGTCGCTTTCCAATCTGAGCTTCAATCGCAATCAATTCGATCATGCAGGACTTTGTCTTGAAGATTAGATTTGAACTCCAGAATTTTGCCAGACGAACAACATTCTGCACATAGCCATCTTGCACGTGCTGCTTCACGAATGAAACAGCTTTCTCGCTGAAGCAGCTACTCAAGCGGCGATTTTCCTCCTTGCTAATTTCGCTCGTCTCGCTAATTGCTCTAACCTGTCTGTCGGAAATGTCCATCAGTGCCAGCTCTGTCGCCAGTATGGCGACATCAATTGACCGTGGTGTAACGGGCACATAGTTTGTGGCCGGAAGGAGGTCAAACTTTATCTCGCCTTCTTCATCATCATCATACACAAACTTGATGGAAATCTCCCTTGTCGTCACATTCCACACGTTTGGAACATCCGCGACCAAGTCCCCGATGGCCTCAAGTTCATCCTCAAATGGTGGCTGTCTTTCATTCAAAAACACGATCAGGTCGAAATCTGGCCTTTTCAAGGTACCGTTAGTATGACGCTGATACGATATTCCCGTGCCTTTCCCTGCGCTGCCGGCTATCCTTGTTTTGCCAATTTTTAGATCATAAATGTGCCCATTTTGTTTTAGATTTTCAAAAATACATTGAGCAGCTCGCCGACCTGCCCGAAGATATTCCCGGGATGGTGCCAAATTATCGGCGAGGTCCGCAAAGTCTTTCACCAAGTCTGCACGGTAGATCATTTTTGGAAAGTTGTTAATTGCTAATTTTTATCTGTGGATAAAAATTTCATTTTTATCTGTGGATAAAAATTTCATTTTATTTATATGGGAAAATGAAAGTCAAACATTTTTACTAAAAATTCTAAATGGCTTTCTTACTTTGGTTATGTTGCTCGTTTCCTGCTTGTTATTGGTACCGATATTTTGATGTTAAATTAAATCCATGCCACGCCCACGTCTATCCCCAACACAAACATTCATGGTTGATCCAATGACCACTTTGATTCTTCGATGAATTGAAGCTGATGGAAAGCTTCTTAATTTTTGGAAAAAATGTTTTTTTTTCCTGGCTAACAAACTTGGTCACATTTAAATTGCGCGATGTTGGAGCGCCGAGTTAACGATGTTGTTATTAACGGATGTGTTGTTAAAAACTGGCTCTTCATAACCCAACTTTTCTCTTCAGTTTTAACCGGATGGATTCATTACAGATCTGTTCATTCCATACTTCAAATGGAACGCAACGAATAGTCGACCTTGCATCTCTGGACTAATATTGGTTGGTGCCACTGACTTCCATCCCAGCCACAACCACAATAGCCCAGTTCGCGAAAACGTTTTCTGCACAAAATATTTCATTTTCATTCATTTGCACACACTATGTTTGCTGAATATCTATAATGAGCAAAAGTAACTTGACTAGGTAATATTTTGCACTTTGCAAGTTACAAAAAAAACTTACCATTACCATTGTTCTCGTAACATCTCTGATCTTACTGTCACGTCAAACCTTACTAATATAAAATAAAAACTATCCTTGCACATGTGATTTCGCGAATATTGAGAGAAGCTCAGACTGAGGCTCCAATCTACGTAGTGGTAAGAAAAACGTTAGGGTTTGTTATGTAATATCAAACAACATTGCTTTTTTACAAGCAAGTCCGTAAACGGAATACGTATGAATATGTGGCAGGTGGTCGGTCGTGTGCTACTATTGTACGTAACTTCCACACTGGCTGGCTCATGTTACCAAACCAAACCAACTTACACAAATATTTATCAGAGAAGTTGTGTATAGTTTTTTATGCTTTATATAAGACTGTCTCTGTCACCAAAGTTCATGAATTTTCATTTTATCTTGTTGAAGAAGACTGACATTTTCATGACCCTATTTTGCAGTGTGTCCCAATGTTCGGCATATCAAAATCAAAATTAAGTTTAGCAATGTAACAAATTCATTCAGACGTTTGGTTTAATTTTTACAACTTTTTTAATATTCCTTTTTGTTTCATTTTTTATAAAAAATGTACAGAGTATAGTGTGACTTAAATAGTTAACACATTTCAGTAATTTAAAAGTAATGCAGAATATTAAGACCTTAACAATTTGAAAATGACTTAATGAATAAATTTCCTTTAAAGTTTCACTTATGTCATAAAGCAAAAATTCCCGTCACCATTATGTATTGTTAAAAGTATAATCAAGACGGAATGTGTTTAAATGATTATTTATGAGTGCGATTTGGTGAGTTATTCTTTATTGCAGAAGATGTGATCGATAGCGTCTTGAACGCTTTTATATCCGTCCCTCCCTTTCAATTCCTCCAGGGCACTCAGAGTTTTCCGAGCCTGAGTCTGAAACATTCGAATCGTGTCCGATCCCAAACCATCAGCAAGATTGTTGTATGGATTGGATGGATCCAGAACGATAGGTGGAATCATGGCTGTACCATTCGTAGAAATGCTTCTTAGAAAAGCCTCGTTATTATGATTATTCGTGGCTCCAATGGTCACCTGCAAATTTCCAAAGTTTTGCATCGAATCGAGAAAACGGCGAAAGCCAGAAATCAAGCAGCCGCGTCCCTTTCCAATTTGAGCTTCAATCGCAATCAATTCGATCATACATGACCTGGCTGGAATGTATTTGCTCGAGATGATATTTGAGTTCCAAAATTTTGCCAGACGAACGACTTTCAGCACATAATCATCCTCCACGCTATTTTTCACATAGGAAACAGCGCTCTCGCTGAAACTGCTGCTTACGAGTCGATTTTCATCCTTGTTGATTTTCTTCTGCTGGCGAAGTGCCTTTTTCTGTTTGCCGGAAATGTCCAGCAGTGCCACTTGTGACGCCGTATGGGCGACATCAGAAATTTCATGGGTGTTTGTCACGGAATTCCAAGCCGGAAGCAAGTCGAATTTGATCTCGCCCTCGTTATCATCGTGGTACACAAATTTGATTGAAATCTCCTTCGTTGACACATCCTTCACGTTTGGAATATCCTGAATCAAGTCGGCAATCCATTCAATTTCATTTTCAAATGGTGGCACTCGTTCGTTCAAAAACACGACCACGTCAAAGTCCGGGTTTTTCTCGTAACCCGTAATGGGATGGTTATAGCTGATTCCCGTGTCTTTCCCGATGCTCCCGGTTATTTTTGTCTTGCCGATTTTTAAGTTGAAGATGTTGCCATTCTGCGTAAGTTGTTTGAAAACACACTGAGCAGCTTGTCGACCTGCTTTAAGATAAGTTGGGGACGGCGCCAAATTCTCCGCGAGGTCAGCAATGTCTTGCACTAATTCTGCACAATAGCAGGTGCTTATGGCGGTTTGAATCTGTAGTATTTAATTTGCAAACAAAAAGTTTTGAAATATTGAAAATCATAGGGTATTTATGGAAGTTCTCGGAAAAGGATGACTTACAGTGGAGTTGGTATTTCTTAAGGCGTTTGCTCCAGGGTCAGAAATCCACTTGAGACAAACCCCTATCAATAGGATCCATACTGGGATGATGTTAGGATCAAGGAGCAAAATAACTCCAAGGATTAATATTGACAGAACAAAATTATTGTCACGATTCATTTTTTAGCATTAAGTAGAGAAAGGGTAAATGTAAAGTTATATTGTACATAAACTAATATTCTTGTAATTTGTAAGTTTAAGATTGTTTTTCTTTTTTAATTTTCACTTTACTCTTTACTTTATATAAAGGATTAATTTTCTTTCACAATTCAGACTCTTTTACATTCCACAGTCATGGAGGAAATGAAGTGAGTCATAGTCTCCGCGTCGTTTAAATCCGCTTTTTTAACTGTGTGGCAGTGTCAAAACTCCAGACGTATTTTGTCTTTGGCTTGACGAATTTTGTACGTCCATTGTCCCCTCGTAACCTTTATCGATCTGCTTTTTACTTCGCTTCATGCACACTCCACAGTCTGCCCTTAGATTGAATGGTTGCATGTTGCATTTTTGCATTGTATATTTATACAAATATCTATCCGTGTTCAATTTAACGGGTAGGTTTAACCTGTGCAATTCTATGGAAAACATTTTCTGCACATTTTTTTGCATGCACTTGAGCATTGTGGATTACCAGACCGGTTTCCATTTCCATTACCATCATATCATATCGTTTTTATGTGAGGAAAACGTTTTCATTCCACTAGAAACTAGCACTATGAACTATAGGATATAATGATATAAATAAACCTTACGGTTATTATTACAGTGCAGTAGGCTATGTTGTAGCCGTGCAAAAATTACATACGTGACACGGAAAATAGTAGCAATAAGAATAGCAATATCAACATTCAACATTCCTTCAAGCATCAAGTTCATATATAAAGAACACACATCTATCTTTAAATAGTTGAAGTGTTATGTTATAAATACATTGTAAGATGTTGGGTGTTTGTTCTATACACCGGAACCAGTATAGTTAAAAGAACCTTTTAATTGAAGATTTTCCGTGTAGATGTTTTACTATAAATAAGAGCTACATACACTGGAGTGGGAGAGAAGATGAAGCTTTCGTGCTTTTTATAGCTTCAATATGAAAATTAAAGTTCATCAATTTTCATTTCATCTCGTGGTGACTATTATGTTATGAGATGACATGAATAACTATGGCCATGCGTTTTTACATCAAGGTTTCAGTTTCATTTTGTAAAGGATCGTAATGTAAAAAGGGGGCTGACAGAATGAAGCAGCATTTTATAATATTGGTCACTAAACAGGAAATTTGCGGTTAGTGATGGACTACTAGACGATTTTTAATGGATAGAAATCAAATAAAACTTACAGAGCCGAAGTTGTTTAGTTTTGCTTTCAACTCAGTTAACTCCCAAGTTTATTGTATGCAAATTACATGACAGCTTCATTCGGCTTCTAGCAAATTATTGCATTTATTTTATAAATGAAAATAGGAGAATTCGGCGCGCACCCCCTTTAATGGAAATGAAACCACGGACCCACGGGCCTACATGCGTATGTATTTACCGTTCTAGTGCATCATTCAAAGTTATTTAAGTTATAAGACAAATGACAGTCGTTAAATATTTATTACTTAATTATTAGTTTCACCCGCGGACGAAGGCTCACTCTTGCAACTTGCAATGAAGTGCAGTTTATTATCTAAACACTATTCAGGTTGCATTTCCAAATATTCGCCAGTACTACCACCAAGTGCATTTAATGACAGTGATTAAGTTTCCTTTAATGGGATGTAAACATAAAAATAAAAACTGCCTAAAGCTGGTTATTTATATTGGAATCTGCCGTTGGCGAATTCTTTCAAACTTAATCATGGGTTTTCATTCATGCGGTTAAAATGAATAAACAGCTTTATTCAACTTCTTGATAAATGTGTAATTATAATTATCATTATAAAATCATCCCGATGCACTGAGAGTGAGTTGGAATGACTTCTATTGCATACCTTAATAAACAGCAGAGTTTTAATATCCATTTCAATGTTGGATATTATAAAAAAACTGTCATTCATTAATATTTTCATCTTGCCTTGACTCGACTTGTTTTAACCATTGCATCCTTCAATTTACTATTTATGTACGTAGAAGATTTTATTATTGTTATTATTAATGCTTGTGCAGTTTCGAAAAAGATTCGATTTTTAATACTGCCTTAAAAGTCTTGTTAAATGTTACATTACAAAACTTGCCGAAGTAATCGTGCCAATGTGTTAAAGTTAATAATCGACAAATTTAGGTGAAAAATGTTCAATCTGTCCTGGCCTTCGTACAATGAAGTAGGTCGTGGGTGATTTTAGATTAAATCATCTTGCATTAATCCATTCATTCCAGCATTGCACCTTTTGTACTAGTTAAGTAAGAATTAAAGCATTAGTTAGTTTTAAAGAATTAGTTAAAGAATTTGAAATTGGTATGTGTTTAAAAACCATATGAATAAACACAAATTAAGTCCTCTTTCATGTTCATCCTCCCTCGAGGAGTCTGGATGTCTTAGAATCAAAGGTAGAGAATTAGTGCCACTGCCATGTCATGTTACTCAGATTTTACAATTTTAATGATTTTTCAAGATTCACCAAATGTACCCATGTAATATTACGTCATGTTAATGGTCTTGTAAATGTCAATCAGTCATTGATTGATTCGTATTCTCCCGTTAGAAAATCTGCCATCACATTCACTTTTATTTTGACACCTGGGTGTTTGTTGATAGATAAGAGTATCATATCAGTTACTAACAAATTAAAATATAGTTGAAAGTAGTTATGCTTTGACTGTGACTCAGGGTAAATAGTATTTAACGGAATGCAAAATTTGCTGACGAAATTTAGATTTTGCTTAAGATTTAATTTGGGGATTTCAGTGAGAATCTCAAGAAGCTGAATGTGAAAAATGGAACAAAGTTTCCGTCGGGCAATTTGAAATGACGGACTACATTTACAATGAGCCCTACACTTCCAAGTAACCGTCAATTTTAATTCCCGAATTAAAATGTTAACTGCTCAATAAAATTCCAACCTTGTCAGAACGAAGTTGCATGCAAACGGTTTTATTAAACCATTTGAAAATGGCAATTAAGCCCTGTTCATGTTCACACGTATTACGACATGTTAATATTCTTTTATTGTATTGATTCATTGACTAATTCACATTCTCCCGTTAGAAATCCTTTAGAGTCCTTTTAATTTAGAATTTGTCTTTGCCGTCACATCACATCACCTTCACTTTCATTTTGACACCTGTGGCTGTGGGTGTTTTAGATATCGGAATGAAAATGCAGTTGAAAGTTTAATGAACATTATTAAATACTTAAGTTGGTGAAATGCAGATGATAAAAAACGACCTTGTGTATTTTATTTAACTTTATAACTACTGGGATTATAATTAAGATATGATATGAGAGAGAATGCGACACATTCTCAATTCCAATGAACTCACTGCTATTAAAATGTGTCAGTTTAGAATCGCAGAGTGTAATGAAGAATCTTGTTTGTTTTGAGATCACTATTATTTTTAATACCGTGCAAAATTCCCACGTGCAGAATTTTGAAGTGTTAAAAAAAGGGACAACGATTCCAAAGAAGGAAGCATGTCTAAAGCAAGCGACTAAAACGTCGATGTGGATTTTGTGGACGCTTTTGGTTTTGTTATTGTCATTCTCTATATTTATTCTGTTTTTGACACAAACGCCATAAATAAAAATGTTTTCGAAACATGTTATTATTACGCTGTTATAATGCAGAACTCTGATTAATGACCAATGGCTTACTTTTGGTTCGCTATGCATAAAAAGGAGGTACAATCTACCCATAACGATAACCCAGTGTTTATTTATAATTACACTCTGCGTTTCGCGAACCTATAAAAAAGTTTCACGTATCTACCACAGTTCAATTTGTCATTGAGTCAGTCACTGGCTATTGTAATAAATAAAATATTTTTTTGCATGGCTCATTCAAGCTGCATCTCGAATACAAATTTTGATCCGGTCCGCTCCGCCTTTCTGTCAGAAAAATAAATCTAGCGAATGAAATTTAAATCTGCACTTTCAGAGTTGACATGTCTGCCTCTGCTTGCACACAAATTTAGTTTTGTACCTAGCATTATAAATTATCCTTTCATTTATTTATTTCGTTATTCTCTCACTCTGGAGAAATCTTGCTTTATTAGTTGATGCCGATGTCATTTACGTACTTTTGTGGGTGACTGTAAATTTCTGCTCATTCATTGAAGTTGAAAAAGAAAAATGATAGATGATGATCGTGGTATCTTTTTCATTTTTGAGTTGGAGTTGTTGCAATGTTAATCTGTATTCTACACTGTTCAATTGTTAAATACAATTACCTAGATTATGTTAATGTACTTTACTGCACTGACTGAGAGTGCAATTTTCTCTTGAAGAGCTGTAATGCAACGCATCCTAATTTTTTCAGGACCCGATGATAATCATCATCATCATCATGATGTCGACAAGGTTTAAATCTATTGTTAAATGAATGCTTAAGGATAATCGTAAACTCGGCTCAAGCTGAACCCGAGTCAAATGTAAAATGATCTCATCGCTTTGCAATTGCAAGTGCATCGCATACCTTAACTTTAATGATGATATGATTATGATAGCTTAAGTTTAACTTACATTTAGTTTCACAGTCAATGATTCGATTTCGAATGTAAAATGCAAGCGTAGTGAATAATCAAATTGAAAATCATCGTGTGAGTCGATGAGTGATTCTGATGCTTCATTTTAACTCGTAAATGTCAAGTCAATAAATATTAGTAAACCATTAAATCCGTGTGAGCAATTGAGTATGTATTTGTTTTTGAACATGCCCATAAATAAACTGAAACTACTCAACTCAACATTTGACTTTAAATGATCGACTAAAATGTCACCGGCGAGGATTGTTAAACTATGACTGCTTCAAATTGCAAATTGAAGTCATCTCTGTTAAGTTATCATTCCGGTTATCCGCCAGTTTCTCTCTATAGACGCACAATAAAAATCTACGGTTTTACTTTGTGTGTTGTAATTGTAAAATCATAAAATTGTCCCGAAAAAAACTTTTAAATTCTTAATTTAGTAAATACCCAAAATTCTTCCTTCCTACCCCCAAATTGGAATCCAATAATGAAAGATGAAAGCACGAGCTGAAAAGTGTAAACAAGTGGTTTTGTTCTGTCTGTCTGCCTGGGCTTGATGTGATATTTATGACTTTGGCTTTTTTACTACAAAAGCACGAGAATTTTTATAGCATCGTAATATTTTATTAATGAGCATAAATAAATACCACACATGGAGCTTGGCTTAATCGTCTGCTAATAGTAAATCAATTTTCTCGTAACCGTAACCCGTGTTTAACGGCCTACCCACGTTTTCCTACTTCCTGCAATGAAATGAAATGAAGGCAAAGGCAAGGTAAACACAAGAGCATACTAATGACAATGACAATAATCTCAAGTGTAGTTAACTAACTAACTTTTAAAAACGTCCTCTTTTTTTCTAACAAAAAATGCCAGCTATAATCTTCTTGTGAATCTATACGCTTTCTGCATTTCTCGCGAATTCTTTTTCTCAAAGTGAAAGGACAATAAAAATAAAAGGGAGTGAAGACGAGATGCGATGAGATTATGAGATGACGACATTTATTCTGTTTACTTACTTAAAAGATTTTTTCCTTCCTTATGAAACATTATCGGTCGCACGCGGAGAAATTGTTGACGTTACGTTCACACGTTTTTTTACTGACTGACTGATGAAAGCTTTGCAGAGTTTTGGTAAGTATTTGTCTAAAATGAAATTTTTGTAAAATTAAATAAAGTGCGTGGGTAGTTAATATAGTGAGAATAGTTATGTTATGTGAAATGAAGATTGAGTAAGCTCGAGAGCTATGATATTGTGGATATTGAAAAATATGATGGTGCGAGATAAAAATGAAACAAAGATGACATGACGCTTTAATTTGTTGATCCTGTCGATTGTTAGGAAACCGTCATCGTGTCACTTTAAAGAAGAAAAAAATTACAGAGGAAATTCCTTCGCGTCTTTAATTGTGTTGGCGTTTTGGTTGGCACATGGCACATGCTTCTAGCAAAACACCGATATCACCTTCATCATCATTCACCGTCGCTGTCAGTTTTTTTGCAATAAAATAACTAAGCAAGCACCAGTAGTAAATAGTAGCGCATCAATCATCTCTGGGTAAAAAAATCGAATGCTCATTGAATCGAGTACCTTAATGCCTTTCGTCTTTCTGCTGGGCGATGATGAATTTGATGAAGATGAAGGAAGCAACGTATCCGTCTCAATCTCAATCTAATCTCTCCCAGTTTTCCACAATGCATTTATTATCTCCATATTAATATTTAATGTGTGCATAATAACATGCTTAATACGGCACGCCGGGTTTCTTAATAATCACCTTTAACAATCTTTTTTCTTTATTCATTTCTTTCATTCATTGTGTCCACTGTCCACGTCCACGTCCACCCGCTGCTGTTTGCTTCCTTTTCCTTTTACCTTTCCTCTCGATTTTCTCACTAAAAGTCTCATTCTTCTAGGCCTTGTATAGCTTTTCTTATTACATGGATCACGATTTTTCAGGTACTCACTCGATAAAGTGCCAGTGCTTAATTTGTTTGATAAGTCATTAATTCGGAAGATTCTAATTTGAATTCGAATTAAACAATACAATGGAATAAAAAAGGTGATTAAATTTCCTTCTGGGGCTCGTGGCTTCTTAATTATTAAAAGCCACCCTCAACTAACTGAGCATCATGTCAATAATATCCCGAGGTAATTTATCGAAAGGCGAGAAAACGTCCATGTTCATTAAATACACAGGGACCATAAACCTTGCGCCCCAAGGAATTTCCAAGAAGCTGTCAATGGCGCTTTGTCAGTTGTCACATTTTCCACTTTTCCACACGCTTTTAGACATTGTTTGTCTTTGCCATCTTTGTTTTCTCGATAACACCGAAAACGTGACCAGGACCAGGATCCTCCGATAAGAGGATCGTGCGGTTTTCTAGAAGTTTTCGAAAAGTCACTTTAATTGTTGAAACTTTCCCAATGAAATGACAATTTTGTTTAGTCAGTCAGTAGTTTAAATAATTAAAATCAAATAAGGAACTAAATCGTCGTGCCTTTTCCGTTTCGTATTTGACCTGTGTACTATAAAAACGAATTTCTTTGAGTGCATTGTCCATCATCATCCATGTCACCACGAAACTCAAAGGCTCCGTCAATTTCAAACAAGGAAGTTAAGCAACACTTGAGGGCTTTATAATTTATTTATTTTACCAAAATAGCCGCAGCATCCAAAGTGGCTCGGCTTCATCAAAAGATGTTTTTCTCGAACGAACGCAAAGAAAAGAAAGTCTGAACAAATCAAGCAAAGACAAAGACAAAAGATTGATTTCATTCATAATAATGTATAGGTAATGCTAAATGTACTAATGTAAATAACGTTACGTCGTACGTCATTTATTCTTCCATAATAACCGCATAATAATTTGCATTGTCTTGAAAAAGTAAAGTGGCTAAGTAATTGTCAATTGAGCAATTGATCATTATTTTGACTCTCTAGATGGTCTCGTCAATTTTCAGCAGTTAGTTTTAGTTACAAAAACAAACCGAGGATGCACAAAGTAAATATTATCTACCATATTATCTCTAATTAGAGCCGGTCTCTGAGAAATCCCAAATATTTCATTTTTTTTTATAGTCCGGGCTGTAATTAGAAGAAATGCGGCATTATACGGAAAACCGTCTCTTTCTTCTGAAAAGTCGTAATAATAATGTTTTCTGTTATTTGTTTTAAAAAACGCTCAACGCTCACTTTTATCCTATTTATTCCCAGTGAGAAGAAAATTGTTCCCTTTTTTATTGTCTGGTGGTCGTCGTCGGTCTCGTGTTAATAATAACATACAATGCCTTAAATGCAGACGACTTTAACTCGTCTTTGTCATCATAATTGAAACTTTTCAAAAATATTTGAGTAGTGAGGACGCTTAAAACAAGTCTCTGCGTTGGTGGTGGTGGTTTCAGCAATTTTCAGTCAAAAATGTTAGGTCCACGTACAAAGTCTTGTAAGTCGCCTGAATCATCTTTTTAGATGTTTCGAAATTTTGTCTTCTCGAGTGTTTTTAAAACGTCCGTGGAAAAATAAGTTTGTGTCTGTTAAAAATAATAATGATGTTGATGACTTTGTATGTAAGTGCTTAAACTGTTTTTGGGAACAAAGTTGACATCTGAAACCGTTAAGTCAAATGCTTTCACTTAAATAAGGTAGGTAATTTAATTTGTCTTCTCTGCAGAAGATAATAATAATAATATTATTTATATTGGTCATGGCCGGGACAGTAAATTTAAACAATGTTTTGAAAGTTTTGAAGATAGTAGTAGTAAACTTCAACTTAACACACATTTTCTGGTGCGTGACTAATGGGGAAAAGGAAGGTTTAAATAATTTTTTTTAGGCAAAATCTTGTAAATATTCATGTCATTAGTCATTAGTCATTATAACACACGGCGCTAATTTTTCCAATGTTTTTGTGTGGGCTTCAAACATAACCCTTGAAAACGTTATTATTGAATTAAAAATTTAATCCGCCTTCTTTCAAGTGTAAATACTCAAGGTGGAAGTGGAAAATAACACTCGAAAAGAATTTACAATTGCAAATAACGTCCATGATAGGATGGTAATTTGGCGTAATTAAAGTGCCAGTTGAGACATTAATAAACCTATTAAGATTCTAATAAGCTTTGGGTACTTAATTGTCAGTTTAAAATGGATCCCCAATTCGAAAAAGTGTGTTGAGTGCCACTGCCGCCACCACGCTATAAATATCAAGTATGATTTCTGTCTGTTTGAAAACATTTAAATGCCACTTTAATTTGGAGATGTATTTAGTATTCAATTAGATACTATTACGCTACTATTTAAAGAGAAAAGAAATTTAATAAAGAGGCTTAATATAAATTTAAAATGCACATGAATGAGTAGATAGTATTTTTAAATAACAATTAACTCCTTTTCATTTTTAATTATCTGCTCTCAAGAATTACACACGTTCAATCTTGGTCTCACGTTGAATCACTGAATTTCCTGACACTTTTACTTGAATCATGCGCAAATTTTTTTAAATGTCTTTTCAGTGACAACTGACAACTAGATAACTGAATGACAGTGACACTTGGCTCATTTCATGTAATAATGTTTTCCTTTTTTCCTTTTCATTTGTGGGTTAAAAAATGCAACATTCAAAATCAAGTACAGCGTACAATTAAATCGGACAATGCAACGGAGAAAACAATATAAATTCTCTACGTCACGACAGATACGTGTGGAATTTTATTAGGAGATTATTATTACAATATTATAATAATAATGACAATGACAATAAAAATTATCAACTTTTACCGTCAGTTCTCTAATTGTCGCCGGGTCTCTATTTTTGTCCGGTCATCGTCAGTAACAATATAAAAGTACCTTTTGGCAATTAGCCAATCCCCATTTAGAGGATTTACGGTATTTTTATACTTGGTATGGTATTAAACGCATCCATCTTAAATCCCTGTTATTTTTTCACTTCGTTGGAATAGAAGCTGAAAAAGTTGAATGAGAAGGTTTAATTCATATCATGAGACAAAGAATGTCTAATACAAGAAAAAAATGCGATTCATGAAAATGAAACTAACGATGAGATGAGATGTGCGTATTATACTTGCATTTACTACATAAAGATACGCACCTAATCTCACTCACTTTTATTAAATGCCTCGTCTGCCAAAATTTAGACCTCTATTTTTCTAAGAAGACGCACGATTTTCGGTTTGACAGCAATAATTATTGTTTTTTCTAGTTACGAATATTTACTCATCTTCAGTTCAGAAGTGTTACATAGGACTTGGACTTCCAACATTTTTAGCTGTTTGTTACTGTATTGTACTCGAAAAGTCATCTCATAGAGGAATAAAAAAGAAAGAAAATAAAAATAAAAGATGAGTGATGTGAGTGGTGTCAATGCATCTCCATATCACATCACATAATGAATGAAGAATGAGAGGGGATTGTTAATAATACTTTTACTTGGCTACACTCCACTCTTGGCAAACTTTTTGCCAGCTTGATTTCATACTTAAGCACATGTATCTTTGAGTCCGTCCGTCCTAAAATATTTTTTTGCATTGTTCCTTTCTCTAGCAAGGGGGAATCAACTTCAACTTCAGCTCGAGGCGGTCGCAGTACTCAACTCAAACTGTTGCTAGTTGAAAGAGTTAAAAGTTAAAAACTGCCCCTTTATCTCTATTATCATTATATTATTATTATTATTATCAACATCGTCAACCAACTCCCTTTTATCCATTGGAAAAAAAATATTTCGCCATAAAGCACAGAAGAAGAGAGTTAGAAGTTTGGACTGAAATAGCATGAATGAACACAATTGAATTGATGTATGTCATCAGGATCATTTCTAACGACTTACAGCGTTAGCGTTATCTTAATAGCCAAGAGGAGGACAAACGGCAACATAACGGCAACAATGTAAAGGATGTAGCTACCTACTTAAATAAAAGAATGTAGCATCATCCTTCTAAGTTTAAGTATCATATATCATCTTCAAACTCCATTTTCAGCGTAACCAAATTCCTCTTGTTTGTTGTTGTTGTGTAGACTTAATCTAATCTTAAGTGCTATTACCTTACCCAGTTACATACATACATACGTAGTTTATAGTTTAAAGGTAGAATTTTGGAAGAAAAAAATCACATCGTAAAAAAAGACTTCAAAATCAGTTTCAGGCTCCTCGTTGTCCTCGTCTTTTCTCAGTAAGCTATAGTCTAGCTGCTAGACACAGAAATTGTTGGGGTATAAACATATACGTTTGAAAAACAAACAGTGAAGTGAAACTAGTGGAAAAGTGGAGACAAAAGTCTTGGTCCAGGTCTCAGAAAAAAATGGCGAGTTTTTTACTCAGGTAAGATAAAGCCAAGTTTTGAAATTACCGTATAGAAATACAGCAGCGAAGTAAGGCAAAACCCAGAGTGAAATAATCTCAGTTTTTATTTTGCAAGTGAACGAGCATTTAGCAGGTGCTCATATTTATTAGGTACTTTATGTACATTATTATGGATATTCATATTCATTCATTGTTGGTAAAACTTGCAGGAGTCCCAGTCCCAAGTTACTAGACTAGTAGCGATCGATCGTAAATATTCGTATTCTTCTTCACTTCACTTCACTGAATCTCATCTCCTTAAACAATACAGTAGAAGACAATAGAAATACAATGCCTAAAAGATTTTAAAACCGTCTTTTTTCTTCCTTCCTAAACCTTAGGTTTATTTAGATAGAGTCAGAGCTAGAAGAGTCTTCTTTAGAAGAGTGAGGAAGGATTTGCATTTATTTTTGTAAGTAAATAGCTTTTCCCTTTCTCTCAGCCTCAGTCCGCAAAATTATATGCGTCTCTCTCTCTCATCAGCGTGTGTGTCCCAGTCCCAAACTCCCAGCAAGATTCTATCCCAGCCCCATTTGGCTTTAGCTGAGCCGAGCTTCCTTATTTACATGACATGACGTTGTATTTAATGTAAGTAGTATTGTCATTGTCATTGAAATGTAATTTGCAGTAATTGAGCCTTTCCTTACTACTACATACTACAAGTTAGGGACTTTACTTTACTACCCTTACCAAGTACCGATCGAGTCAAAGTCACTACGGAAAAATTCCCGTGCCGTCCATAAGACTTAATCCTAACTAAGAATAAAAAAGATTCTATAAAAATTCGATTATCATCAGTGAGTATGATAATACCTAAGTTAATGTAATATTATCACATCACATTCACTCATTCATGTTTTTCCAATCCTTTTACTCACGGATGCAGTACCTTCATTGAGAGAATCAAAATCCCCCTTTCGTTTCTTTCGCTAATCTTGGCCTTTTTTTTGCAATTTGCAACTTACCATAGTTAGTAGGAACTAGCAGTAGCTTTATTGCTTATAATTATAATAATACATTATTTAGGAGACTGACTGAAAAAAATGCATTTTATTTATGTATTTATGACAGACGAAACTTAACTGAAGGATGATCCAACCAAAGAAACGAATGCATTTGAAAAACGCATTCCGTTTGATTTTCCCTTTCTAAATAGCATTTAACTTTAACTACTAAAAGTACTTTCGTAGTATTATATACAACAGCCCCAGCACAGTTTACTAATTATACCCTTTCATTAGCACATTACTCACTCATTGTCAGTGACGATGACGAGTGAGTGTCTGAGTGGAGTTGGGCAGTAGTAGTACATTAAATTGTACATGGTAAATCACGGTTTCAGCTTCTAACAGTTAAGAGCATTGTTGTTTCGTCAGTCACCATCGCCATCACCAAGACCAGCCCAAAAATGAATGATCAGTAAATCAGTGAGGATCGTATCGTATCATCATCACCATCAGCATTTTCAAACTTCTGCTCAAGTCAAGAGGCACACTTTTTCTTCAGGATATTTAAATATTGCATTAAATAAACAAACTGAACAAAAGTTCTTGAAGTAAGGTGAAAAATTCATTTTGACTCATTCGACTCACGCACGGCTTTGGCTTTGGCTCTGGCTCCCAAGAATTTTCACACCTTCGTTTTTCATTTACATAGAGAAAAACGGTAGATGTGATTAGGAGTTTTCAGAGCTGATTGATAATCGAAAGAAAAAGTTATTTTCAGGGTGGGTTGTGTTATATTGTGGTGGCTGACTGATAACTGATATGATCGCGGGTAGTGCTTTACAATATTTAATCGTGACATTCATTCATCACTGCGTGACATCGTCAGAGTCGAAGTGAAGTGAAAAAGTGGCTAAATCTTAACATTTAAGCTTGTACCTTATGTGTGTAAGTAAAAGTGCTTTAGGCTTGTACAATGTAAGTAAGTTATTATTAGCATTTAAAACCTGCTGCAGTTGATTATCATGGTTATATTGGCAGACAAGACGCCACATGAAAAGCAGGTGGAATGTGTGCACTAACTTGTAAATTTGAGAGTAACGGTGACACTCTGCTCATTGTCAGTCAGTTAAACTGAGCCGTTGCAGTTTGCAGTTTTGAATTTTTATTATTGGAAGCTCTTCCAACCTTCTGCCAAGAGATGCGCCAATTTAAGGTGCTAAAGTTTTCCCACTTTGTTTGCATCTTTTAAATACTCAATTAGTAACTTCTTGGTAACCCAAAGCCTAGAATTAAATGAAAGGTCCGTCTTCACTTTACTCTACCTTTTTTATGTTAATGAGTAACCTCATCTCACCTCAAATTTGGTGAATGTTAATGTTATATCTGTGTTTTCAATTCAATTATTTCAATGTGTATCAGCTCAGTGATTTCAGTGCGATTCAGAATGAGCATGAGCTGAAAAAAATGGGGAAAATTTATTATGATAAACTCGAACTCGAGCAAGCTATAAAACGTGCTGTGATGTGATTGTTAAGTTTCTTGAGAAAACTGTTATCTAAGCGAGTGACCCACATTGACATTCATGACATAAATATTTTTGGGTGTTTTAAAGTTAAACAATTAATAACGGTGACATTTGCATGGACAGGACAGTGGAAAATTGCAATAATTTAGTTATAAAAGTAAATATAGAAAAAGTGCGGCATTGTCTTCATCTTCTTGTATAATTAATCGCTTGCATATTAATTAATAACTTTTCTATGCAAAATGCAATGAAAACTTGATACTGGGGTAAGCTAAACATTATGACAGTCTAGCAATTATTAGCAGTAATTAGTACTAATTGTGACTATGATATTCTGTCTGTTCTTCACCTCATGCCATAATTAATGTTAGGCTAGACTTTTCATTTTAATTACCTACAAACATTTCAAAAAATTATTCAACAAAAGTTCGGGGACTTCACTGAGAAGAAAAGACGCATCAGTTTATTACTGCTCTGTTACTGGTTATTATTACGTGAATGACGTGACACGGTACTTAACTTACCCACTCACTTTAATTCTATTTCCTTTTGTCATTTGCATATTTTTGTTTTTACACCTTAATTGGCAATTGAAAATTCCTTCAGAGTTTTAGAATTTGTCATCTTCATACATTACGTTACGGCACTACTATCACATCAAGTTAAGTCAAGCTAATCACTTTTCAAAGAAAAGATTTATTTTTAAAGTTAGAAAAAAGTGTCTAGGTAGTATCTACTTAATTTGACCTACTGCTGTGTGCACCCTGCAAAAAAGTGACTGTAAAACTGTGATTGTGTCTGTTGATGTCATGCTTAATTGGCTGGCACAGGGCTGATGAAGCTGAGCCTTTCTTAAATTAAAAAAATCTTGTGAATTATTATTACACAAGTGAAGCCAGTGGGCCTTTAAGGCCCTTGTATCAGTGAACAAACAAACAAATAAAATACGAAGCCAAAGGCCCAAGGGTGGTAGTATCAGTAG